>SNQJ01S0251861.1:10311-23092 GCA_010110895.2 Picea sitchensis | reverse complement strand
AGCACATTAGGTAGCACTAGGGTTTTAAAATGCCACAAAACCCTAACTTCTTCTCTTACCAGAGCTACATGATAAAAGTATTAATTTTCTCCTGTGGGTATAAGTCCTAGTATTCATGGTCTCCTTAGGACAAAACCTTGACCCTAGTCTTCCCTTGAATTTCCTTTGAGAATCCTAGTTGTTAGTTTCTTAGTTGATTCAATCTGTAATTTGACCATTTTCTTGGTCACACACATTATTCCCCTCTTTCTATGCATGACATATATAAAATAATTTGATTTATATGTAACCCTTCATAAATTCCAAAAATATGAATCAATGACTCATTAATTCACTCATGTTTATTTTTCTTGTGTAGTGGGTATATGTAAATTTTCTTAAACCCATCAATTATTAATAAAATTTATTCAATCTTCATGATGTCCAATAAACTTGTTGATTTTGATCAATAGAATGAGAGAGTTCACATGGAAACTAGATCTTAGAATGGGTATCATTTTCCACCTTCAAATAAATTTTTTGAGGTTAAATTTTATGACACATCATAGAAAGTAATTCTATGCTACCAAAATTCCTCCAGGGAGACTTGAAACCATTATTATTTTCCCTTGATCATCTATGAGAGTTTATTGCATGCTCCTACCCAATTTTTGGGTTAGAGCACACAACGAAAAAAAGGACCCTCTCAAACCCAATCCCCCAAAAATGTTGTTGGCATGTCATTGCCATGCCATGCCTTGACATGCCATTGTCATGCCTTTACAAGTCATTCCATGGTATGCCATTTCCATGTCATTGGTTTTTCCATGCCTTACCATGCCATGCCATTTCCATGCATTTCCAAGCCATTCCATGCCATGCCTTTCCATGCCATGGAATTCCCATGCCATTGCCAAGCCATGCCTTGCCATGCCATTTCCATGCATTTCCAGGTCATGCCATGGCATGCCATTTCTATTTCCATGCCATTTTCATGTAGCTTCCCATGTCTTGTCATGTAGTTTCCCATTTTAACCTATATAAAAATAAATAGAACATTCCATAAAATTATGTAAGGAAAAATCAAAATGTGGATTGCAATGAAACAAGAATAACAAAAAAAGAAACATTGTCATGACATTGCGATGCCTCACAATTAAACCCTAGGAATACACCTTGACACCTTTTATTACATTTATGTCATAATTTTCAATCCTTTAGGGTTGTCATGTCTTGAATATTGTAGGGTTTCCATGTGTCATATTGAATTTAATCATGCATTTGTTATCTAAACCCTAGTTTAGCTTTCATTTTTATCCCCCTTTCATTTAATGATTACTTGTTTTAAGTATTGTTATATTTGTCCTTGTATTTCCTTTCCATGCCTTGCCTTTTCCATTCCTTTATTCTCCATGACCTTCCTTTACATTCCTTTCCTTTTCATGTTGTGCCTTTCCTTACTTTACCATGCCATGCCATGCATGAATTGCCATAACTTGCCTTTCCTTGCCATGGTATGGTATGCTATGATCTTCCATGCCATGCCTTGCCTTGCCTTACCTTACCATGGTATTGTATGCCTTTCCATTCCATGCCTTTCATTTACATGGTATGGTATGGCATTTTGTGCCTTTCCTTGCCATGGTATGGTATGCCTTGCCTTGCCTTTCCATGGTATGGTATGGTGTGGTATGGTATGCCTTGCCTTGCCTTGCTATGGTATGGTATGGTATGTTATGCCTTGCCTTGCCTTGCCATGGTATGGTATGGTATGGTATGGTATGGTATGCCTTGGCTTTCCTTCCCTTTCCAAGCCATGGTATGTTATGGCATGGTATTCCTTGACTTGGTATGGTATGGTTTTCCTTGCCTTGCCATGCTATGGTATATTATGGTATGTTATGGTATGATATGGGATCCTTGGCATGGTATGGTATGCTATGGTATGGTATGTTATTCCTTTCCTTTCCATTTCCACGCCTCACAATTAAACCCTAGGAATACACCTTAACACCTTTTATTACATTTTTGTCATAATATCTATCCCTTAGGGATGTCATGTCTTCAATTTTGTATGGATATCATGTGTAATCTTTCATTTCAGCATGCATTTTTTAATCTAAACCCTAGTTTAAGATTGCATTTGTATCCCTATTTCATTTAATGACTACTTCTTTTAAGGGATGTTATATTTTTCCTTATATTTTCTTTCCTTGGTTTGCGTTGCCATGCCTTGACTTTGTATGCCCTACCATGCCATGCCTTGCATTTCCTTTCCTTTCAATTCCATGCCTTGCCATGCAATTCCTTTTCATGCCATTAATTTCCTTGTCTTTCCATTCCATGCCATGCCTTGCATTTCCTTGCCTTTCCTTTCCTTGTCATGCCATACCATGCAATTCCTTTCCTTTGCATACCTTTCCATGCCATGCCTTGCATTTCCTTTCCTTTCCATTCCATGCATTTCCTTTCCTTTCCATGCCATGCCATGTGTTTCATTGCCTTTCCTTACCTTTCCATGACATGCCTTGCATTGTCTTGTCTTTCCTTGTCTTTCCTTTCCATGTCATGCCATGCTATGCATTTCCTTTGCATGCCTTTCCATTCCATTCCATGCCATTCCTTGTCATTCCTTTACATGCCTTTCCATGCCATGTCATGCCATTCCTTGCCTTACCATGCTACACCATGCATGACTTTCCATACCTTGCTTTTCCATGCCATGTCTTGCCTTTCTTTTCCATGGTATAGTATGGTATGGTATTCCTTAACATGCCATGACATACCTTGCCTTTCCTTTCCATGGTATGGTATGGTATGCCTTGCCATGCCATGCCTTGTATTTCCTTGCCTTTAATTTCCAATCCATGGTATGGTATGGTATGGTATGGTATGCCTTGCCTTGGTATCGTATGGTATGCCTTGTCATGCCATGTATTTCCTTGCCTTTCCAGGGTATGGTATGATATGCTATGGTACGCCTTTCCATACCATGCCTTTCCATTCCATGCCTTTCTTTTCCTTTCCTTGCATTGCCTTTCCAAGCCATGGTATGGTATGGTATGGTATGCCTTGACTTGGTATGGTATTGTATGGTATGGAATTCCTTTCCATGCCATATGTTTCCTTGCCTTTCGATGGTATGGTATGGTATGCCTTGCCTTGCCATGGTATGGTATGGTATGGTATGGTATGCCTTTCCTTTCCTTGGTATGGTATGGTATTCCTTGACATGTCATGCCTTGCCTTTCCTTGCCTTGGTATGGTATGGTATGGTATGTTATGGTATGCCTTGCCTTTCCTTTCCTTTCCAATCCATGATATGGTATGGTATGCCTTTCCTTGCCTTAGTATGGTATCATATGGTATGGTATGGTATGACTTGACATGCCATGCCTTTCCTTTCCTTGCCATGTTATGGTATGGTATGGTATGTCTTGCCTTGCCTTTCCATGGTATGGTATGCCTTGCCTTGCCTTTCCGTTGTATGGTATGGTATTCCTTTCCATGCCATGCCATGCCTTGCCTTTCATTGCCACAATATGGTATGGTATTGTATGGTATGCCTTATCTTGCCTTGCCATGGTATGGTATGGTATGCCTTTCCTTTCCTTTCCATGCCTTACCAAGCCATGGTATGGTATGGTATCGTATGCCTTGCCTTTCCTTTCCATGGTATGGTATTGTATTCCTTGCCTTTCCTTGCCATGGTATGGTATGGTATGGTATGCCTTGCCTTGCCATCGTATGGTATGGTATGGTATGGTATGCATTTCCTTGCCTTTCCTTTCCAAGCCATGGTATGGTAATGTATGGTATGCCTTTCCTTGGTATCATATGGTATGGTATGCCTTGCCTTGGTATGGTATGGTATGGTATGGTATGACTTGCCATGCCATGCCTTGCCTTTCCTTGCCATGGTATGGTATTGTATGGTATGATATGCCTTGCCATTCTATGCCTTGCCTTGCCTTGCCATGGTATGGTATGGTATGCCTTGACATACCATGCCATAAATTTCCTTTCCTTTCGATGGTATGGTATGGTATGCCTTGCTAGGCCATGGTACGATATGGTATGGTATGGTATCCTTGGCATGGTATGGTGAGGTAGGGCATGGTATTCATTTCCTTGACATGCGATAGTATGGTATGGTATGGTATGATATGATACGGTATCTATTAGAACTCCATAAATCTATCTGGCTGATGAACAGACGATGAAGGTAACTTTTTCAACCAACTTTGAGACCCAAAAATATCCCTTCAGATCTAGAGAGGGATCTCTCATAAATAGCACGGTCTCCACGCAGGATATGGCTTTGCGAACAGTGGCTAGACTTAACACTGAAAATAAAATATTTCTGGTTATATTGGTGCAGAAAAGTAAAACTTGGGCTATGGGGTCGACTTGAGGAAGAGACAGAACAAATGAATCAGTGACTGGATTCGAGAGGAGAAGGCTAGGCGAACAACATCCTTCAATGTAAACCGTAAAGTGTGGAGGGAGAAAAAACACAAGAAGTAACTCAAGAGCGTCGTTGTGGACGAATTTAGAGTTAGCTTGAGAGGAAAACGTTTTCTCTAAGTGGCGCAAACAAGGGGCACTATACAACGAATCCACATGTTTGAAAATTCATTCAAAAATAGACAGTATAAGATATGAAATAAAAGGTAACAGGAAACACATACGCAAAAAAAGAGACACAATAAATTTGGCTATCACAACTAGAATATTTTCATCAAATCACATGACCTTTGCATTAAATTTCGGTCAAAAACTCAGATTACATACAATAGAAGTCATTTTCTCAATTTTCCAACCAACCCTGTTTACATAAAAATGATCCCTTATATAGAAAGATAATGTCACCCTTGGCTGATAGGGTTGAGCTACTCTCTCCTGGAATCATGGATCTATTTTCTTTGAAAGAGAACAATAACTTCAACGGATTCACTAAAAATAGAAAACCCGACTTTGCCAAATCATAATCGTAACCGAAATATTCTTTACACGCATTGATCATGATCCAAATTCGACTAGATGGTTGTGATGAGCCATCATTTTCACTGTTGGACACTCTGTCATCTTTGCACAACAAGTATGGTATGCAATAGTAACCTATAACAAAAACGTAGCAGAATGCACAACAAACTGGTAAAATAGGCATTAAATATGACATCGTATCTCACTGATAAAAAACTATTTTTAGAAATGGAGAGAGGTTTTTGTATTTCAGATCACTATAAATAAAAATTTCTCTCTTTTTCTTTAAATTCATCTCTAGCTAGCCAGAATACGTGTCGCAAAAAAAATATCTCGGACAGGAAATCATGAAAACTAAAAAGTAGGGCTCAAATATTCCTTCAAATCTCTCAATTTGTGACACAGTTTACAAATCTGAGAGACATTTTTATTATTTGGTCTGTTCTCGACAAAAGCCTCTGGGGGATTTTCAAAATGCCTCTCCAGTTGGTTCAAAATTGATCTTGAAGTTGATCACTAAACCAATAATTTGTGTAGTGTGACCTGTAGCTTGTGCGCAGGAAAATCCACTGCGCGACAACATCCTATGCGCGACAACATTCTTTGCACGACAACATCCTATGCACGACAACCTATTGTGCGACGAAATCCACTGCGTGAGAAAATCCTATGCACGACAACCTTATTTGCGCGACAACATCATCTACACGACAACATCCTCTGCGCGACGACATTCTCTGTTCGACAACATCCTCTGTGCGACGACATCCTCTGTGTGGTGCATGGTGAATTTTGCAGTGCGCAGTGAATTTTGCAGCACCCAGTTGCAAATTGAAATGGGAATAAATAAATGATAAGATTCCTTTTGAAACTGGCCCTTGGAGATGTTAGATGATAACAACATAGGTTCTAACAGGCATGACTTTGCAAATTTTTGACAAACCTCTAACTTTAGTGATGAAAATGATGGTGCTAACAACTGGATCCAACAGGGATGCTATCCTCCCTGTGAGGTAGAAAAGAATAGTAGATGAGGTGCCAATCCATTGGGATTCTCCCAAACTCAACTTTCCAACTGTAACTTGTAACCTACACCCACTGAAAACTTAAAATGGTATATGCTCCAAACTGAAATCTAAAACTAAGCTGAAAATGAAAACTGCAAATTGCTAAAAGAAATTCTCATAGTATCGAGATTATTCGCACTCCTACCTACCCTAATTGCTGAAAAAGATGCCAATCAAGTGAAATCAAAGTGCCAATGCAACCATGAAAGCACTTTATCCACCTTTTGCATTTTTTGTACATGCTTTCTCCAAAGCTTGTTTACTGTTAATTCATTCAAAAAATTATCTATAAATTCCAATCTCAAAAAATTAAAAACATTGGGGTTGTTTACTGCCTCCAACAAAACTGATAATGGATCCTCCAAAACATGCATAAAACAACAATCATGTTTCACCCCTTCCACTGCATCCTTGTTTTCATGTAATTCAACCTGTTGATTACCACAAAAAGGCTGAAGAATATGTTGAGACTGCTGGAAATAACAATCTTCTGAATCAGAAGACAGTGTTGGCTGGAATGAAAGCCTTGGTGGAAAGCAATCCATATCTACCATAGACGTTGATTGACCATCATCTTTATTTCCAAGCTGGTAGTTGAGCACAGGATGCAAATCTGAACTGAAATAACCTTCCATGTAATCAACAACACAGTCATTAAATGCATGAGAAGGTTGTTGGTCTTCCTTACTGATAACAATTTTCTCATGTAAAATAGTGTCACTGTGAATGCAATCAGACTTCTCTACTTTCTTTGTTATCTCATGATTTACTTTCAACAATTCAAAGGAAGAAAAACATAATGGAAGACAGTTTTCATTTGCAAGTCCATTGTTTCCTCCATATTCAACAACATGCCTAGAAGATTTCTGATTTGAAACATTATAAACATTTTTCTTCAGCAATTCGAAAGAAGAAAAACACAATGGCAATGTTCTTTCACTTGATTTAAAACCTCCTTCATTTTCTTCACTGTTGTCATATGCACATTTTTCAATTTATTTGGATTTCTGAACACACTCATTTTCAGATTCATCCTCGACCAATGGATGTAATTTTGAGATGATAAAACCTTCAATATAACAAGCAACATGGTCATTAAACACATGAGAAGATTGTTGCAATTTCTTCTCAATTGTTTCCCATGAATCGATGTGATTTTGCATCATCACACATTCCTCTGCCTTAGTGATGATCTTTAAATTTTATTTCAATAATTCAAACGAACCAAAGCATAAAGGTAAATAATTTACTTTGGTTGATTCAATACTTTCTTCATATTATTCTTTGTAACTATGATATGTAGGTTTATTTCTCTCATTACACTATTGAAAATGAATATTTTCTGATAGAGAACATGCAGCTGGTTGTTCTAGGAAGTCAACATCATAATCATCATCATATTGATCATATAAATAAAAATCAGCAACATCTACAATGTCATCTAACAAGAAAAATCTTGGGACATCAACCTGCTCTTCAATAAGCTGATTTGCAAATTCATTTTCTTGACTGTCTACAAATGAATACATAAAAAAATCGTCCCTGTGCTTATCATGGGATGGATCAGAAACTAAATTAGCACATTCTTTTTCAATAAGTGGAATATAATCCTTTGCAAAATCATCATCATTTAAATCTTCAAGAAGATATATGAAATTATTAACCCTCTTCTCAAGATTCAAATCAATTGTTCTTTGTTCATATTCATTGTCATGTTCTTTAGCATCCAACTCCTCATTTTGAATATGTTTACATGCTTGAATATTTTCTTCAACTTCTTGATCATTGTTGAACATTTGTTGCAAAGACATAGACTTCCTCTCCATCAAAAGAAAAGATAAGTCTGATTGAAAGGTTGTTACATAATGGAGCATGGCAACAACTTCGGGAGGTTGGACTTCTTTAGGTAGTTTATAATAAAGACTAGCAAACCTCCTACTGAAATTTGAGATGGTTTCATCTTTCATTCTTCCCATGGCATTAAAATCAGAAAGGAGTAGATCCCATGACTTTTTCTCACCCCAAAACCTACAAAACGTTTCCTTCAGTTCATCCCACGAGATAATCGACTGAGGTTGCAAATGTTTGAACCATGCTTTGGAATCTCCTTATAAGGACTGGGAAAAGGCCCTCATAGACACATCATCATGTTTGATCTCAAAAATTTCTATGAAATGTTGAAAGACCTGAATATGCTTTTCAACTGATTGTCCATCATAGGAAATTCGTGAAGGATGGAAGGAAATTTAAGAGGACTGTATCTTTCTTGAATATTGGAGGATGTAGGATTAAGAACATAAGGTACAAGATCATCTTTGGTTTCATTAAGCTCACAAGAATGATCATGAACATCATATGGCTCAGAGGAAGGAGCTTGGTGAATATCGGTTATACAAGAAGAATGAGGTATACCTATAGTTTGAAATGAAGGATATACAAGGGTAGATCTCTGGGCTTCATTTAAGTGAAGAAATATTCTTTTGAAAAACTCAGGAAAGGACAAGAAGATACTGATCAAATTGAAAAATACTTCTTGAACTAAACTTAATCTCGAGTAACTTATTTTTCCATACTTCTCTTCCATATCTTTTTCCACAGGTCTCATTCTCTAGCGGTGTCTCATTCTCATTCTCTAGTGGAGTATTGGAGTCGCCATGAAAACTTTAGCTCTAGATTCTTCTGCCAGTGGAATCACCTTCAACTGATTTTTTGATGTGTGGAGTCGCCAGAGCAGTAATACAACCAATATGTGCCTAAGTGTCTGTTGCTCTCAGACCTTAGAACTAAAACAATGTCATTCTTCCCAGGGAAAATTTTCAAATTCGTCCCTGGCAATGGCATCAGAATGTTAGCACTCTTTAAATCTATTTGGCTGATGAACATATGATGAAGGTAACTTTTTCAACCAACTTTGAGACCCGAAACTAGCCCTTCGTATCTAGAGAGGGCTCTGTCAGAAATGGCACGGTCTCCGCGTAGGATATGGATTTGTGAACAATGGCTAGATTTAACATCGATAATAAAATGTTCCTGGTTATATTGGCGTAGAAAAGTAAAACTTGGGATATGGGGTCAATCTAAAGAAGAGACAGAACAAATGACTTAGTGATGGAATTCGAAAGGAGAAGGCTAGGCGAGAAACAACCTTCAGTGTAAACTGTAAACTGTGGCGGGAGAAAAAACACAGTAAGTAATTCAAGAGCATCATTGTGGACGAATTCAGAGTTATCTTCAGAGGAAAACTAACGCACGAGCATCTCAAGCAAGCTAGCGCAGAGACAACGGACAACCGTAAAAGCACCCAACACAAATTTTGAAATATCTTGAACCATTAATGAAACATCAAGTGGAGGCGCACTTGTATAATGTAATCGGACCTTGAGCAATTCACTCTCATCCTTAGTATATAGAGGGAATTTATGGTATTTAATGCAAGTAGGTAGAATTGAATGTGTAGATTTGATAGTTTTAGAGTGCAAGAGGGAAACGGGATATAGACACCCTCATTGTATATTCTAACATTATTCTGGAGAGCATAGAGTAGAAGAAGAGAGAGATGTGTAGTGGAATCCATGTATAGAAGTTCTGGATTAATACAAGAAAGTTGTGATTCAAACTCATGGTGTTCATATATTCTCTGTGTATACATCTTTGAATGTTATGCTCATGAATGTTTTACTCTTTCTGTCATGCAATTGATTTTATGCTATGTATGAATGATTTCTTATTGAATGTTTGAAATCTGAGAGGAAAGGGAAAAGAAATGAGTTTCAATTGTTTCTCTATCTGAGCAAGAGTTCCTGCAAGGAGTACAGTTGAATTGTCTGCAAGGAGTGCATCGACAAGTTGTTCAGAGGTTTGTCTCTGAAAGATCAGGAGAGATAGCTTTTGTTCTCATTCACACCATAGGTACAGTCAGGCACAGGAGCCATGCAAGGAGTGTGCAGGCCAAGTAAAGTCTCAGAGTTTTGAATCTAGGCGAAGCATTGAGAGACTACTGCTGCAGGTGTGCGCAGAGTTAAAGAAGTTCAACACTTGAAAGTGTTTGAAGGCCTCCACAAGGAGTGATCACAAGAATCTTCTGAAAGACTCGGAGTGGGGAAAATTTCAGAAGGATTTGAACTCTTGAATATTTGAAGGAAGGCGTAGTGACGCGGGATCGCAGGAGGATGAGTTCCACGGAGAGAGACACTTTGATTAGTTTTGCAGAGGTTCTCAGAGAAAAGAACGGACGGTCAGAATTCTCTGAAGAGAATTCACGAAGTCCTGTGAGCCGTCAGATCTCACGAAAGAGCAAGGGAGTTACCGCGAGTATTCCTAAAGGTTCTAAGCTCAGGAGGAGTAGGACCGTAGATCCGAGACACAAGGGCCGTTGGATTTACACGTGGATTCTATATCGGGATTTCGTAGGTTGAAGTTCCATAAACTTTGCAACGGGAATCGCGATATCATGAAACGCAAAGTCCCGAAGGCTAAGAGAACGGTGTGGGGCCATAAGAGTCAGCGAAGCGGACATGTGGCACACTATTGACATGGAGTCAAACTTCATTGACCGTTTCAGAGTTTCGTGGAGTGAAGTTCCGAATTCGTTGCATTAGGATTCACGATATTGCGAAGTCCGTAGTCCCGACAGAGGTCAAGTGGCATTAAAAGTAAACCTTGTGAGGGCGCCGGAAATTCGGAAGATCGTGTTTCAGGAATCGCGGGAACAAGTTTCTTGACACCGTGACTACCAAAATCGTGATAAGGAAAATTCTGAAAGAGAAAGAGGAAGGTTCAGCGTTGACTATTTTCGGGTTTCAGATATTTGAGAGACATGCGCTTGACCTACAGGTTCGCGAAAGTGCGAAATCCGATCTCCTGAGTGCAAAGAGGGGATCCCACGAGAATTTGTTGTGGGTGTAGATTTCCCGAAAGGGAAATAGAAGAGCTATTACCGAGATCTCTTCAGGCCAGTGGTAAAGGAAATATCCTGTTGACGTGGACCTTCCGACCCGAGGGTTGAGGAAGGGGCGTGTGTCATCATTTTTGGTATCAGAGCACAGAAAGGTTCTTTTCTTTCTGTAGTAGAGAAAAGGAGAATTCACCATGCCGCCAAGGAGAAGGGATAGGAAAACACCTGATCAGTCAGACGATAGGGAAATGTCGAGAATAAGAGGTAGGAAGATGACTGATCCAGCCATGGAGAAAGAAATGCATGATCTATGAGCTAAAATCGAAGACATGGAGACAACATAGAGACACACAGACAGTGCTGGGGATCTTAGTGATTCCGAAAGTGAAATTGTGGCTGAACAAGAAGAAAAAGTTGCAGCTGAAGATGTAGAAAACGAACGTTTGATCAGAGCTATTTCAAGAATGGGTGCAAGAGAGAAAATGGACATTCCAGTTTATGAGGGAAATCTGGATGCAGAGGAGCTTCTAGAATGGATTAGAGATCTGGACACATACTTTGACTATGAAGATGTCGAAGAGGACAAGAAAGTCAAGCATGTTGTCACAAGATTGAAGGGACATGCAACATTGTGGTGGGATGAACTACAAGCTGACAGACGCTACAAAGGAAAGCAAAAGATCAAAAGTTGGGATAGAATGATCATGAAGATGAAAGCGAAATTCATCCCTAAGCATTATCAGATTACTCTGTTCAGGAGAATGCAGAACCTGATGCAGAAGCTGATGACAGTGAAAGAATACATTGAGGAATTCTATAAGTTGAACATCAGGGTAGGTCATTGGGAAAGCGATGATGAAAAAGTTTCCATATACATGAATGGCCTGAGATACGACATCCAGGATGAGATGAGCATGGTAACAATCTGAATAGTGGAAGATGCTTATCAGATGGATCTAAAAGCTGAAGAGAAGTTGAGCCAAAAGCAGGGTCAAAGAGGCCGAGGAAGAAGTCAGCCCAGAGGAAAATCAGTTGCCCAGGATAAATATTAGAAGCCCAAGGAGGACTGGAAGAAACCTCAGACTCGAACTGAGAGAGGTGGACCCTCATAGAGAGGGAAATATGTTGAACAGAGAGGGAAACATACTGAACAGAGAGGAGATTATGTTGACAATAATACTTTTCCTCATACCAGAGGTAGAGGAAGAGGAAGAGGTGGAGTGATAACATGCTTCACATGTGGAAAGAATGGGCACAAGTCTTACGAGTGTCCAGATAAAAAGAGAGAGAGTGGATAAACTCACATCGTCGAGGCACAGAGTGAGATGTTGAGGCAGAAGATGCTGAAGGCGGAAGATCGTTGATGATGCGAAAAGTGATTTTGACACCAGAAAAGGAGGTGGAGAGTTCAGTCCAAAGAACCAGACTTTTTCAGACTGCTTGCAAAACCAAGGACAGGGTATGCAAGGTCATCGTGGATAGTGGTAGCATGGATAATCTTGTTTCTACAGAGATGGTAGAAAAGCTAGAGCTGGATACGATTGATCATCCAAGCCCATACAGAGTTTCGTGGCTAAAAAAAGGACATCAGGTAACTGTCACTAAACAATGTTTAGTTGAATTTAAGATAGGGGGATATAATGATAAGATACTATGTGATGTCATTCCTATGGATGTTTATAATTTATTGCTGGGAAGACCATGGCAATATGACATGAATGTGATTCATGATGGGATAATGAACACATACACCCTAGAGAAGAATGGGAGGACTCACATGTTGCTTCCAATCAAGGATAAGGAGGTGAAACTGGAAGTAAGCAACACTGTACTTCTCATGAGTGGGAAGGAAATT
>SNQJ01S0251861.1:0-10301 GCA_010110895.2 Picea sitchensis | reverse complement strand
TCACATTGCGAATATGTTTTTCAAAGAAGTCATTCGACTTCATGGCTTACCAAGAAGTATAGTTTCGGATCGAGACACCAAGTTCATAGGACACTTTTGGAGGACCTTATGGAAGAAGCTGGGAACTAAATTGTCATTTATTTCAGCCTATCATTCTCAGATGGATGGACAAACAGAAGTGGTGAACATAAGTCTGGGAGACTTGCTGAGAAGCCTGGTGAAAGAACACCACAGCCAATGGGACAACATATTACCACAGGCGGAATTTGCTTATAACGACTCAGTTAACAGAAGCACAGGGCAGAGTCCATTTCAGATTGTCTATGGCATGAAGCCAAGATGAATTTCTGAATTGAGATATTCAGAATAGATTTCAACTAGGAGTTCTAGTGCAGGAGATTTCGCAGAGGCGATGAAGGAACTTCACAGCCAGGTGAAGGAGCGGTTACAGAATTCAAGCCAAGAATATAAGTGCAGAGCAGATTATCACAGGAGACAACTTTAGTTTGAGGTTGGTGATTTGATTTTTGCACATTTGAGAAGAGAAAGGTTCCCAAGGGGAACATATAATAAACTGAAGATGAAGAAAATCGGACCGTGTAGGGTCTTGAAGAAATTTGGGGCGAATGCTTACGAGATTGAATTACCAGATGGGATCGGAATTTCTCCGATATTCAATATCTCAGATTTGTACCCATATAAGGCTGAGGAAGAAAGGATAGGAAATGATCAGCCAGTGATCTAATGGACAAAGCAAATGCCAGTTGCAGATAAGCCACAGATGGAATGCATACTGGACAAAAGAGTAAGCAAGAAAACTAGGCGAAAGAAATACTTTGAATATTTGGTCAAGTGGAAGGTCCATCCAATTGAAGATTCTAGCTGGGAGAACGAAGAAAAGATCCAAAAGCATGGATGGACCATGTGCAAGCTCATGGACAGGATCCCATGAAAATTTTCAAGCCAAGGAGTATGACGCAGGAACATCTCAAGCGAGCCAGCACGGAGACAACAGACAGCTGGAAAAGCACCCAACACAAATTTTGAAATATCTTGAACCATTAATGAAACATCAATTGGAGTCGCACTTTTATAATGTAATCGGACCTTGAGCAATTTTCTCTCGTCCTTAGTAGATAGAAGGCATTTATGGTAGTTAATGCAAGTAGGTAGAATTGAATGTGTAGATTTGACAGTTTTAGAGTGCAAGAGGGAAACGGGATATAGACACCCTCATTGTATATTGTAACATTATTTTGGAGAGCATAGAGGAGAAGCAGAGAGAGTTGTGTAGCCGAATCCATGTACAGAAGTTCTGAATTAATACAAGAAAGTTGTGATTCAGACTCATGGTGTTCATATATTTTCTGTGTATACATCTTTGAATGTTATGCTCATGAATGTTTTACTCTTTCTGTCATGGAATTGATTTTATGCTATGTATGAATGATTTCTTGTTGAATTTTTGAAATCTGAGAGGAAAGGGAAAAGAAATGAGTTTCAATTGTTTCTCTATCTGAGCAAGAGTTCCTGCAAGGAGTGTAGTTGAATTGTCCACAAGGAGTGCGTCGACAAGGTGTTCAGAGGTTTGTCTCTAAAAGCTCAGGGGGATAGCTTTTGTTCTCATTCACACCAGAGGTGCAGTCAGGCATATGAGCCGTGCAAGGAGTGCACAGGCTGAGTAAAGTCTCAGAGTTTCGAATCTGAGCGAAGCATTGAGAGACTATAGCTGCAGGTGTGCATAGAGTCGAAGAAGTTCAACACTTGAAAGTGTTTGAAGGTCGCCACAAGGAGTGCGCACAAGAATATTTTGAAAGACTCGAAGTTGGGAAAAGTTCATAAGGATTTGAACCCTTGAATATTTGAAGGAAGGCGTAGTCACGAGGGACCGCAGGAGGATGAGTTCCGCGGAGAGAGACACCTTGGTTAGTTGTGTAGACGTTCTCAGAGAAAAGAACAGATGGTCGGAATTCTCTGAAGAGAATTCGCGAAGTCCAGTGAGCTGTCAGATATCATGAAAGAGCAAGGGAGTTACCGTGAGTATTCCTAAAGGTTCTAAGATCAGGAGGAGTAGGACCATAGATCCGAGCCACAAGGGTCGTTGGATTTACACGTGGATTCTATATCGGGATTTCGTATGTTGAAGTTCCGTAAACTTTGCAACGGGAATCGCAATATCATGAAATGCGAAGTCCTGAATGCTAAGAGAACGGTGTGGGGCCATAAGAGTCAGCAAAGCGGACAGGTGGCACACTATTGACATGGAGTCAAACTCCGTTCACCATTTCGGAGTTTCGTGGACTAAAGTTCTAAATTCATTGCATTAGTATTCGCGATATTGCGAAGTCCGAAGTCCCAATAGAAGTAAAGTGGCATTGAAAATTCAACCTTGTGAGGGCACCGAAAATTCGGAAGATCGGGTTTCGGGAATAGTGGGAACAAGTTGCTTGACACCATGACTGTCGAAATCGCGATAAGGAAAAGTCCGAAAGAGAAAGAGGAAGGGTCAACATTGAATGTTTTCAGGTTTCAGAGATTTGAGAGACAGGCACTTGACCTATGGGTTCATGAAAATGCAAAATCCAATCTCCTGAGTGCAAAGAGGGGATCCCGCGAGAATTTTTTGTCGGTGCAGATTTCCGGAAAGGGAAATAAAAGAGATATTACTGAGAGCTCTTCGGGCCAGTGGTAAAGGAAATATTTTGTTGATGTGGACCTTTCGACCTGAGGGTTGAGGAAGGGGCGTGCGTCATCAAAAATGTTTTGTCTAAGTGGCGCGAACAAGGGGCGTTGTACAGTGAATCCACAGGTTCGAAAATTCGTTCTGAAATAGACAGTGTAAGATATGAAATAAAAGGTAAGAGGAAATACATACGCAAATAAAGAGACACAATACATCCGACTATCACAACTAGAATATTTTCATCAAATCACAGGACCTTTGCATTAAATTTTGGTCAAAAACTCAAATTATATACAATAGCAGTCGTTTTCTCAATTTTCCAACCAACTCTGTTTACATAAAAATGATCCCTTATATAGAAAGTTAATTTCACCCTTGGCTGTTAGGGTCGAGCTACTCTCTCCTGGAATCATGGATCTATTTTCTTTGAAAGAGAACAATAACTTCAACGGATTCACTAAAAATAGAAAACCCAGCTTTGCCAAATCATAATCGTAACCGAAATATCCTTTACAGTCATTGATCATGATCCAAATTCGGCCATATGGTTTTGATGAGCCATCATTTTCACTGTTGAACACTTTTTCATCCTTGCATAGCAAGTTTTCTACGCAACAGTAACCCATAGCAAAAACGCAACAGAATGCGCAGCAAACTGGTAAAATAGGTGTTAAATATGACATAGTATCTCACTGATAAAAAACTATTTTTAGACACTGAGAGGGGTTTTTGTATTTAATATTGTTATAAATAAAAATCTCTCTTTTTCTTTAGATTCATCTCTAGATGGTCGGAATATGTGTCACAAAAACATGTCTCGAACAAGAAATCACGAAAACTGAAAAATAGGGCTCAAAAATTCCTTTTAATATCTCAAACCGTGACACATTTTACAAATATGAGAGAGGTTTGTATTATTTGGTTTGTCCTAGACAAAAAATTCTCGGGGATTTTCAAAATTCCTCTCCAGTTGGTTGGAAACTGATCTTGAAGTTGATCACTAAACCAGTAATTTGTGCAGTGTGACCTATAGCATGTGCGTAGGAAAATCCACTGCACGACAACATCCTATGCGCGACAACCAACTGCATGACGAAATCCACTGTGTGAAAACATCCTATGCGCGTCAACCTATTTTGCACGACAACATCCTATGCATGATAGCCCACTGCACAATGAAATCCACATCGCGACAACATCCTATGCATGACAACCTTATTTGCGCGACAGTATCCTCTACGCGACAACATCCTATGTGCGGTGCGTAGTGAATTTTGCATTGCACAGTTGCAAATTGAAATGGGAATAGATAAATGATAAGATTCCTTTTGAAACTAACCCTTGGAGATGTTAGATGATGCCAGGCATAAAAACAACATAGGTACTAACATGCATGACTTTGCAAATTGTTGACAAACCTCTAACCTTAGCCATGAAAATCATGATGCTAACAGTATCCTTGGCATGTTATGGTATGACACTTTTTATTACATTTCTGTCATAATTTTTAGCCCTTTAGGGATGTCTTGTCTTGAATATTGTAGGGATGTCATGTATCATCTTGCATTTCAACATGCATTTGTTATCAAAAACATAGCTTAAGATTTCATTTTTGGCCCCCTTTCATTTATTTATTACTTGTTTTAAGGGATGTTATATTTTTCCTTGTATTTCCTTTCCTTGGCTTCCCTTGCCATGCCATGCCTTACCGTTGCATGTATTTCCATGCCATGCCTTGCATTACCTTTCCTTTCCATGCCATGCTTTGCATTACCTTTCCTTTCCATGCCATGCCTTGTCATGTCGTTTCCTTGCCATGCCATTCTTTGTCATGCCTTCACTTGCCATGTGATACCATGCTTTTCCATCCCATGCCTTTCCTTTCCATGCCATGCCTTTCTATGTCATGCCTTGACATACCATGCCATTCCATGCCTTGAATAAATGAACAAGTTTAATACGTAACTAAACAATTTTAATACATAAATAATGCTTGTACTAAATGAGCAAATTTAATACGTAAAAACTACAATCAAAGGATTCATTAAGCAAGTAATTCTACCACTTTTAGTCGCATGGGCATTGTTCAAATAGACTTGCGAGAGCTTAAAAAACTATGTTATGCCACTCGGTTTGGATTTTATTCCCCTGGAACAAATTGACCACATGTCCCTAAATGGCTTGTGGAGGTGAGTTTAAACTCACGATAAAACTCAAACCAGGACTCGAATGGACAAATCGTCAGTTGCTTTGGATTCAAAGAACTGGGTTTCATGTAGTGGGGCCCCTTCGCTTTCATTCATCCACCATAAACCCATTTGTTGGAGTATCTCCAACACTAGGGTTTTTCTCAATGAGGCATAGTGCAATTTCTAAAGAGGAGGTCTATTTTCAAGAACATTGTGTTGGGATTTTTTAGGTAGTATAGTCGCATGGGCCTTGGTCAAACAAAATTGCAAGAGCTTACATAACTCTGTTATGCCACACGGTTTGGATTTTATGCCCTCATAACAAATTGGCCACATGTCCTAAATGGATTGAAGAGAGGAGTTTCAACTGGCGATAAAACTCAAACCAGGTCTTAGATAGATGAATCGTTAGTTGCATTAGATCCAGAATATTGGGTTTCAACTAGTGGGGCCCCTCCGCTATGATTTCATCCTTCGAAAAACTATTTGTTGGAGTATCTCCGACACTGCGGTTTTTCTCAATGAGGCATAGTGCAATTTCTGAAGAGGAGGTCATTTTTCAAAAACATTGTGTTGGGAATTTGTGGGTAATGTAGTCACATGGGCCTTGTCAAAATAAAATTGTGTGAGCTTATGGAAATTCATTATGCCACTCAGTTTGGATTTTATGCCCCCAGGCCAAATTGGCTAGATGCCCCTAAATGACTTGAGGAGGCAAGTTGCAACTAGTGATAAAACTCAAATAGGGTCTCAGATGGATGAACCATAAGTTGAATTGGATCCAGAACACTGGGTTTTAGCTAGTGGGGCCCCTCCGTTATCATTTTGTGCACTGTAAAATCATTTTTTGGAGTATCTTTGGCACTAGGGTTTTGCTCAATGAGGCATAGTGCACTCTCTGAAGAGGAGGTTGATTTTCAAGGAAAATGTGTCAGGAATTTTTGCGTAGTGTATTCATGTGGACCTTGGCCAATAAAACTTACGAGAGCTTACAAAACTCCATTAGTCCGCTTGGTTTGGATTTTATGCCCTCGAGCCAAATTGACTACATGTCCCTAAATGGTATGGGAAGGCATGGCAAGGCAAGAAAAGAAAAGGCATGGGAATACGTGGCAAGGAAAGGAATGGAAAGGCATGGAAAGGAAAGGAAACGCAAGGCATGGAATGAGAAGGCATGTAAAGGAAAGGTAAGGGATAGCAAGGCATGAGAAGGCATGGCAAGGCAACACATGGGAAGGTGTTATCACCATAACAATTTTTTTATGAATCCAAGTTTCAGAACTTAGCGAGGGGATAGAAAGGTGTAGAGGCATGATAAACTAGAGGACAAGGCGAGATCTAGCGAAAGAGGGATAAATATAGCGGAAGAACAGATTTGATGGGCCCCGATGGGCCACAGATCTCAAGCACCACATATCAACGGTCAGAGACCATATCGGGTGGAGAACTAGCACATAGGTTAAGTATTTGAAAGCGGGTTGACAAAAATACTGTGGTTTTGGATCGGGACCATGTGGCGCCACCGGATGTGTATTGGGGTGAAAATAAGTCTAACCCAACTACTTTGCCTCTTCCCCGATATCGGGAAGCATATATAAAGAGGGTACCCTTGTCATTATTTTATGTTATTTCAAATCATTTGAACGTTAAAAGTGGCGTGACTGCTCTAGTCGAACCTAAGATAAAAAAATGCACTAAATTCATGCATCTTCCACTCATTCACAGGTATTTTTCATCATCACCATGAATCCTATCATTTTGTCTGTAACAAAGTAAGACCCCCCACCAAGCGAATAAGACCTAATTGACAGAGACTCTGATGTCTTCGACACCAAAATAACCATCTTACCCATCTCTGTGTCCAGAGCCAATTTTTAAGATAATGTAGGGAGACATATACACTTTCTCGAAGCGGTCCAAGCCTCCATAGTCCCTGACATCGTTGAAGTTGCATTCCCTTTCTCGGAATTCATAGGTTGGTGCAGATAAAAATACTCACAGGAAGAGAAGGTCGTTTTAAATAAATTAGGGTCAGAGGTCATGTGCAGAGTAGACAGTCTACAATTCGATACACCCTCGACATACTAGAGTCTCCCTCCGCAGCGTTTGAACCATTCGAGGAGGAAAATCTAGTTACATTTTACAAGGAATGTCCCCTTGAGGGCAAAACCCTATTTTTACAAATAATTGTTAAACCTGAGCATTATTCTGAGAGTCTGTCCTTTCCCATGAATGTAAGCGTCATGGTTATTTAAATCCAGTGGGCCTGTTCCATACTCAATCATATTTTAGGTTTAGATATTGACAAATATATGATTGAGGTCATGTTAGGGTTTTTGTTAATCTTTTTCTAGTCAAAGTCCAATCAGTCAGTCTGTATCATTTTTGAAGGATTCATAGTTGATAACGTACACAAACAACTAGTGAACTTCCAATCACTAAGGCACTCCAGGTATTACACATACTTGCTAAAAATGTTCCTGGAGACAAACAAGAAAGAGTTCCTTGAAGCAGAATTCATCTCAACTGAATGCAAAAGAATAACAATGCTCATTTTCATAAATAAGATCATGTCCAAAATTTATAGCTTGATCTTCAACACCATCTTGCCAAGAGTCCTGGAGGACAGGAAAATTTATTTGCAACCAAATTTAGAAAACGAAGTAGAAGATTGGGTGATGTTCATGCATTCTACAGTAATTTGGGTATATGGCTATCAATAGGCCCCTTCTGACACTCAGATTCTTTGCCCTGGAGTTCATCATGCAAAGAATCATCTCAGAGACAAAACATTTCCTGAAAATGCACAAGGTGTCCAACCTGAAATTTCCTTTCATCATAGGACCCTTTGTTGTGAAGACTAAATCATTCTTATCTCAGATTCAGGCCAAACTCAAGGATTTTGTATTTTCACAGCTACAAGAGAGAAGATATGATCCACATTAGGTCATATCTAAAAGAAGATTGATAAGAAAACAGGGCCCTTATGAAAATGAGCATGTTGAAGGTTTTGACAAATTGGAAAATTTGGAAACCTATGATGATATGGAAGCCATATTGCAGTCTTCTCAGACACAACAAGTAGGGCCAACCCTGCAGCAAGATCAAACACAACAGAACCCTTAGAAGTTGATATTCAAAGTTCCCAAAGAAAGTGTCTACACCAAAAGAAGCATTTGAGAAGCCCTGGGTGCTAGTGAGCAACAGAGTGTCCCTAAAAAGATAAATATCACACAATCTCCACAGATAGTAGATATGGAGGAAGAAGAGCCTAAAGAGAAAGTAACTATGGATATGGAGGAGAGTGGCACCAACAAGGAATAAGTTGGTAAAAGAAGCATGCCCCAAAGTGAAAGCAGCTCAAGAGCTTTTAGAAGCAAAAAAACACATTTTTGATAAAGAACCCGGAGCAATCTACCAATCTAAAGAAGATTTAGAAAATTAGTATGTTGTGAAAGGAAGCTTGGCCATGAGTGAAATAAGAGAGTTGATAGATGAGGTAGAAAGGATTTATTAGCATAAGTCTTCTATGTTCTTAATCATGGATATAGAGAATAAGACACTCAACATAGAAATAGCATATGAGGACAAAGTGTCTGAAGCTAAGCTACATTATTAAAATATCAATGCCCCAGACAAGGTGCAACTCCACAGAAACACCAGTGACATGTTGTATTTAGAATACCTGAGTCTGAGATTTAATATTTCAAGGCTAAAAACTCATGCACTTAAGTTGGAGGGGGAAATTGAGGCAAGAAAAATCATCCAGCAGAGCTTGTCAGACTCAATTCAAGAAATTAGAATCTGAAGGCCCTCAAGGGGTAAAATCTTCCTTAGAAGAGAAAAAAAAGATGATTCAAATCATGATGAAAAGGATAAATATGTCTTCCACAGAGCATCCACAAACATAAGATTTGGTTCCTCTAGAATAAGAGAAAGAGACATTTCGACATGAAACATTGAATTACAAGGCCAAAGTATTGTAGCTGGAGAAAGAAAAGGAGGATTGGTCACAAGGACAAGTAGAAGTATGAAACATGGTTGTAGTTGTACCTTGTAATATAGAAGATGGGCCAAACACCAAAGGAATTTTCCATGCTATGTCACAATTTATCTTGAAGGTGGGAGAAATCAAAAGACTTAAGGGAGTTATAGAAAAGCTACAACAAGAAATGAAAACAAAGGATGAGAAGATGGCATAGTTCCAAAAAGAAAATCAAGATTTGCAGAAAAGAGTAGACAAGTTGAAGACAAGGTTGAAAGGTAAAGGAATTTTGCAAGGATCCAAACACGTAATCTGGGACTCTATTGTTGCTAAAGCTACCAAGTTCGGGGTATACCTAAATTTCATAAATGACAAAGATAGCATGGACATCACAACGAGAAGCAGGTGCACTGTTGTGAATGAGACACTGGAGAAAAAACCTTCAGAGTGGGCCCAAAATGCTATAAATATGATAAATTCCATTCCCACTGCTGAACTTCGGACCATTCGGGTCAAGGACAGGACTACATTGATCATTTGGGCTAGGAGGATCATTTCCAAGAATAACTTTCTCAAGTCAGTTCAAACCAAAGACATACAGATGGAGCAGAGTATACATGAATTCAAGGATATGTTTGAAGAGTTGTTCATCAAAGCCCTCCCACCATTTTGGGATGGAAAAGGGAAATTATATGACCAGGAGGAATACAACTCTCACCTCGCCCAATGAAAATGGATCACTCCAAGTTTGAAGGCCTGGAGGAAAACTTGAAAGGAACAAATTTGGTGGAATATTTGACCACAAATTTTGAGATCTTAAATCAATTCAAGACAGTAAAGATTGGGATACCAACCATGAATTATGCCACTTGCATTGACTTGGAGATCCTGATAAAGGAAATGATGGATTACGAGATCCCTTCTGACTTACAGTGGAAAGAGATAGTGCGTCTAGGAGAGACAAAATGTAATTTTCCACGAACGAGCAAATAGCCTCCAAGTGTCACCAGGATAGCGGATTCAACAGAAGACCAAATAGGACAAATGTCGAAGACAAAAGCCGACGATTCGAAGGAATCGACTGCGGATGCATGAAGAATTTTTTGTTTGATCAATCAATGTAATCAGTTCCCATAAAAAAACTGTCAAATGTAATTATTATAGTCAGTTTTAGAAGCTAAAACGTTTCAGTTCAGCTATTGTTATCAGTTTCTAGTTGAAATAAAATAAAATTGTATAAATGATAGAAGTTTTGAATGAATCAATGTTGGTAGAAGTGCAAGGGCACCTTTTTAGTTGTTCCAAACTCAATTGTAATTTTCTGGAGCTGAATTGAATATATATGCAGAAGCTTTTGAAGTCTCTATGAAAATATTCTAATGGTGGTGATATGAGTTTTTTCTTCTCTCATAGTATGTATTTCTTGTGTTCTTAAATTACATTT
>SNQJ01S0251860.1:0-12781 GCA_010110895.2 Picea sitchensis | reverse complement strand
AATAATCATTAATTCTAACACTCTCCCCTTAATGATTACATTACAAATAAAACACATATTACAATTCTCAAATTACAATATATCTCTGTCTGATCCTCAGCCCTCATCAAAGACTCACTCCACTCAAAATATCCTGCTTTCATTTTTTTCTCCACAACTTCGAGCTTCCCTATCGACTCATTTAAGATAAAAACATTTCTGACCATCTTTGATGAATTTGCAGGATCAAAGATTCTTGACACCCCCGAAGAAGAGTCTAGGTACTAAACCACCCTATTGAAATACTTCCATCCGTGGAAATAACCCGAAGAATAAATTTCAACAGTTAAATAGGAAAGTACTCTAATTACAAAATGTATTCAATAATTAATTAAATGACCCCTTTTTTTTTTTTTTACAAATACACACCCTACAATAATCCTACATATATTTAATCTCCACTAATAATGAATTTTTTTTCTTTATAGAAAAATTCACTGCAGTTTCATCTCTAATGCAATACACAAAATTTCACACCAAACTATTCAGTGCATAAACCAGACCGCAATATCTCTATTGGACGGTGGGCAGGCAGCTCTGCCACGGTTGCATCAATTCATTGTCTTCAAGTGATGATAATCGGCTCCATGTAAAATTGGGTTCCTCTTCTTGAAGCTTCAATCTAGATTTTCTAACATGTTATCTTCAACCATCAGGGATCATCAGAGATATGATCCCATTGTGTCATCAGAAAGATGGTGCATCCCATGAGAAAAAATTGCCAATCACACATCTCTCACTAAGCATCACTCTTGTGGACAAGAAAATGCAATGACTCGCCACTAGACTCTTTGTAGCAAGAATAGCAATCTTCAATCCACCTGTACGCTTTAATGGCACAAAATAACTTCAATGAGAACTCAGATATGTGTTGGATTCACAAGTCCCCCTATCATTATTGGACAATATGCAATCTAATCTCCTGCTGCAATGTTAACTGGGGTATCCTCATGATCCAACAACAAGAATCTAGAAGGCTAAATGGGAGCAATTCACTACTCCTCTCACTGACGGTAAAGAATAATTAAATCTCCTTCCACAAAGCAAGGATGGAAAAACTAATCCAAACAAATAAACGAGAAAACACACATAAAACGTAATCTATGTTTCACACTATAACTCCATAATCTGCTAAAGAATGATTCTATCTCATTGTTTCCTATATTCTTGAGAGAGAGTCAGGTCAGTTTAGCTCCGATAAAATAAAATAGAAATTGAAAGCCTACTGCACAGTGAATGAATACTAGACACACTGACATTTTACTCAGGATGTTACATTACATACATAGCTACATATATAGCTGGATTCAGATCCAACTAACTCCACTCTTGGAGGGATAGGTTGAGAGAATATCTCAACATCCTCCTACAAATCTTCAAACCAATCTCCAACTCAACATAATCATTAATTCTAACACTATGTCCTTGAAATTTCTCACACAACTAAAATAATCCTTCCCTTTGAAGCATGATCTTACACATCGGGTAACTCTCCAACAACGTTGTACCATGAGGTTCATATCTCAAAACTCCTGTAACTACCATTGTTTTTTTTCTCTGTTTAGTTGAGAATATTGGGTGATAGTTGAAAATTCTCTGCAGAAAATGGAGCCGAAAACACTGAAGTTTGTTTACCGTTTAAATGCTTTGGATGCAATTCAAAGGTAATTTTGGTTATTAAGTTATGATAGACTATCACTCATATCATAACTTATGAAATTTTTATAAATGATTGCCCGTGAAATTTATGATTTAAAGAAAGAATTATGAGGAGTATGTTAATTATGAGCATAGATAAATATGGGTAACATAAAACTTAGTAGGGAAATTATGTGATTTGGGCTATAATTTAGGACAGTGGCATGGTAGATAATAGAGTATGATAAATGAAGGTATAGTGTAAATGGAAAAAGTTATTCATTTAAATGAACAATCACCAAATGAATATTAGGACGAATAAGGCAAGTAAATCGAATTTCATCATAGATAACCTGTCTTTCTTGAAAATTTTCTAATTTTGATTAATAAACATACTATAGACCATTTACCTCATTTTATCAAACCTTTTTGTTGAACTTGGAGGCTTATTTGTGATAATTATTGCCTTGTAGAATAATTCAAATCACAAATTTGTCTACCTTGAAGATTATGTCAATTGTTGAATCGTGTTTTTTTCTTTTCTTTTTTGACTAGGTCTTCATTTCCATAATTTTGCCTTTATGTGTAGGAAATTAACCTTTGATTGCAGGAAATAAACTTTTGTTTGCAGGAAATGAATCTTTGACTATTGGAAATAAGTATTTAATCACAGGAATGCAAGAAGACTCATTTGTTGTTTCTAAATGGAATTTGGATGCTGTTGGTACCTAAGAAATTTACTACTAACATAAATCACTGATAAAAGTGATTAATATTATTAAAAATAACTGATTGATGGAAGAATTTGCCGGAAATATGTATGAAGAATTAAATTACTGTAATTATAGGAAAGTAAAACTTTTTGTTTCTTGTGAACTCTGCTAGCCAGTTTCCTGGATTTCAAGTAGAGTCCATGTTCAGTTGCGCTAGGGGACTGGTTTTCACAATTGAACTTATTTTTCTATTTAATTTTTATTTATTTATTTTTAACGAGAAGAAATTCAATATGGAAGAGGAACAAGAGGGCTACCCCCCTCATTCATAACTTCCATCTCATATTGATGAAGCAATATGGAAATAAATTCGTCTCGAGACATTGGCTTATGGTAGAATTTTAGTCTATTACCATTAACTGGAAATGAAATTCCCGATCCATAAATTGTTTTGATCTTTACAAATCCATTGTCAAAAATTGTATGAATTTCATAGAGACCAAGCCAATCAATGGAGAAATTACCCTTGAAAATTTTGAATATAGAGTCAAACAATAAGGCCCAATCACCAACTTGAAAATGCTATGCTTCTTCTTTATAAACTTGTCATGTCATTTCTCCCGCTGTATTTGTACAAGAATTGTCCTTTGTAAGGTAGCTTGACACATCTCATCTAACTCATTCAATTGTAGAATCCTTTTTTGTTGAGCTTATGATAAATCTAATCCCAATTTGGTTGCAATTTTGTAATTTTTTATTTGAAACTCGATGGGAAGAAGTACCTGCTTTCCATATACCATTTCATATGGGATGTAACTGGTAGCATCTTTCCATGTAGTTATGTATGCCCACAAGGCCTCTTGAAGTTTTTCTACCCAATCTATTTGATGGAGCTGAACTGTCTTGGTCAGAATCCCTTCTAGAACCTTATTTGTAGGTTCCACTTGGTCATTGTCTTGTGGATGATATGGAGTGGAATTGCAATGATTTATATCATACTGTTTCACCATTGATTGAACTAAATTAGAGGTAAATTGTGCCCCCTAATTAGTAACAATCTCTCTAGGTACCCCAAAACGAACAAAAACATCCCCAAACAAAAAATCTACTACTGAATCCTCTATGGCATATGGTAAAGCTTTAGCTTCTTCCCATTTGATAACATAATCAACACACACTAAAATATACCTTTTTTTCCTTGATTTAGAATTAATGGGCCCTATAAAGTCTAAGGCCTACTTCTCAAATGGTTCTATAAGGACTTGAGGTTGAAGTGGCATCTCATCAACTACAACAGGATGACCCATCCTCTCGAAACTATCACAAATCATAATGTGCATTTTGGAATCTTTGAAGAGACTGGGCCAATAGTACCCTAGGCGAAGAATTTTGTAGGTTGTCCTTTTGTTTGAAAAGTGTCCACCACAGGTCTCATCATGACATGACTTCATAATCTCCTTCATTTCATCCTCTCTAACACATCTACAAATGATCAAATATTACCCAGTGTATAAAAGGTCTCCTCTCATCCAAGAGTTTTTGGCACTTTTCCTGATAACCCTCTGCTTTTCCTTCGGTGAAAAGTGCGGTGGAAATTTTCTTGTAGACAGATAATTGGAAATGTCAACAAACCATGGAGTTTTAACAGAAATTGCAAAAATGTTTTCATCAGGAAAATTGATTTCTATAGGAATGGTCTCACATGGATTATTGATATGGGAGAGGAAATCTACTACTTGATTTTCATTTCCCGACCTTTCTAAAACAATGATATTAAATTCCTAAAAGAGTAAAAGCCATCTTGTTATTTTAGCATTCATTATTAGCTTATTCATTAAGGACATGATGGCATAATGAACATGTGAAAAAAAGCTTCATATCCTATGATATAATGTTGTAATTTATTAATTGAATAAATAACTGCCAAAAATTCTCTCTATAACAAACTAGTTGAGTTTAGTAGGAGTTAATTTTTTACTGACAATTTTTTTTGCATATGTTTGTTGATTTTCCTTATGTCCCAACACTACTCCAATTTTTGAATCAAATGCATATTTGGATATGTGAAAAGGTAAAGTCTAATATGGTCCTCTCAACACTGGAGTCGTATAAATTTTTTCTTTGAGTGCATCAAAAGCATCATGGCAGTTAGTATTCCAATGAAATTCAACATCCTTTGTAAACAATTTAAATAAAGATGAGGAAATCTTTGTAAAATCTCTTATAAACCGTCTATAATACCCTCCATGTCCTAAGAATATCCTCACATCCTTCTCAGTGGATGGAATTGGTAAATTGACAATGAATGTGATCTTCACTGGATCAACCTTAATACCTGCAATTGAAACATGACGACCAAGAACAACACCTTCAATATACATCATAAAACATTTTTCGTTGCTTAAGGAAAAGTTTGTTTCTCAACATCTATTTAAGAAAATTTCCAGGTTATATAAGGATTCTCCAAAAGTATCCCCATAAATTGAAAAAATGTCCATGTACACCGCTACACAATCATTGATTAAATCAACAAAGATAGCCAAGACTTCCCTTTGGAATGTGGCAAGTGCATTACAAAGTCCAAAGGGTAATACCTTGTAAGCATAAGTTCCCCAAGGACAAGTAAATGCCATTTTGTCTTGGTCTTCATGTGCTATTCTTATTTTGTTGTAGCCACTGAAACCATCGAGGAAAGAAAAATATTTATTTCCAGCCAATGTGTCCAGGACTTGGTCTATGAAAGGTAGAAGGAAGTGGTCTTTCAATGTGGCTTTATTGAGTTCTCTGTAATCTACACATACTCACCATTTTCCATTCTTATTGGGGACTATTACCAAGGGTGAAACCCATTGACTATCTGATAAAGGGTAGATGAAATCTACTTATTTTTTAAGCTCCCCTTTTACAATGTATTGTAAAGATGAATTCATTTGTATTTGTGGTTGTCTGACAACTTTAACATTTTCCTTTGTGGTTGTCTGACAAGTTTAACATTTTCCTTTATGTATATGTGATGGGTACAAGTATCTAGATGGATACCTTGCATGTCAGTGTAATCCCAGGAAAAATCTTTAGAAAATTTCTGCAAAACTGAAATTAATTGTTTATGTTGTAAATCATCAAGATTAGAATTAATGTTTAATCTTTTTCTGGGAGAAATTTCAATAACTTTATTGCAGGAATTTGATGCAAAATTTAAAGGAAATACAATTTGAAATAGAGATGTTAAGTTGTCTATTGTACATGTCTCTTGAAAATTCTACCCAACAAGATAATCATCAGAAAAAATGTTCAAAGTTTGATGATGAAGTTTGTGAATTTGATGATGTAGATTGTTGAGAACTGTATGATGTAGATGGTCATAATTTATTGTCTGCCCCCTAAAATATGGAGGAAAATTAGGATGAGAAATAAAATTATTGAACTGATTTTCATCTGTATTTTCCCTAAGATTTAAAGCTTATGCAATGGTCAAGATCGAATGGATTATTTCATTATTAGTATCAATTTCATTTAACCATTTTACGTGCTCTAATTCATTTACTGATTTGGAAGGCAGATATAATGAAATGTGTTTTTATTTCAACACCATTTGGTATTATCATATTTTTGGATCTACAACTAATGAATGCATTGGTTATTGATAACCATGGTCTCCCAAGAATTAAAGGATGTCCACCCAAATTAGATTTGGGTTGGAGGATCATACATTGTACCAGGTACTCACATGAGTCAAGAGAGACAATGATATCTTTGATTAATCCCTCAGTTTCAATATTTGATCTATCTGTAAGTTCTAGGACCATAGGGGTTGGTCAAAGCTTGCCAATGTTTTCATAGTCTCCATCATCATGAATTTTATTGCTGCACCTAAGTTAATGAGAGTGTTGGGAATAGAAAATTTATTGAATTTTTTTTTATTGTCGAGATCCCTGGATCAACATACTTTTCTGTAATGACTTTAGTAGTCATTAAACTAGCTAATTTCCCAACTACATGTATTGTTTGTGGGTCTTGTATTTTTCTTCCTGTCTTTTTATTGCACAATTTATTTATTGTTTTGGCATAAATGGGTATGTATTTTATGGCATGTAGTAAAGGAATTTTGATGTTGATATTTTTCAATTCATCTAAAAGATCAAATTCAGGATATTTTTCTGGTTTTCATATTTTTTTGTAGTCAACCTTTCAGGGAAAGCTGTTGGCGTAGAGGATTTAAGTTGTTACTGTAACAAAACAAATTCATTTATTGGATTTTTCAGTTTATCAGGTTGATCATGATTTCCCTTATTTTCTTCCTCAATTAGAATGGATGGTTTCTGATTCATAGCCTTCCCATAACACATTAATTTCTTCTAATGATGCAAGTATTTCTTGTAATTGTGTAGAAATTTCTTGTAATGGTTTAAAACAATCTTGTAATTGTGTAGAAATTTCTTGTAATGGTTTAAAACAATCTTTTAATTGTGTAGAAAAATCCTGTGGCCGAACTGATATTTCCTACAATCTCACAAGGGAAATGAGATAAGTAGGAAAAGTGTTTAAATCATTATTATAAACATCTTTATTATTCTAATTATTGGGGTTTTCCACTAGTTGTGCGAGAATTTGTGTGGGTCTAGAGGGTTGTTGATTTGAGGAAAGTTGTTATGGTTGTGGCTGAGTGAGATGGGGTTGAGATGGAAATGGTGGTTGTATGGATTTAGGATACTGTGGGAATGATTGGTATTGTTGTTGTTTTGGGAAAAAATGTTGTTGTAGATGAGATTTTTTTGGAAAAAATTGTGGTGACTGAGAGTAGGTATGATATTGTGGTTGAGAATTATATTGTGGTTGGTTTCCATAAGTGTTTCCTCTCCAATTTTGTTGATAAGGTGGATTAGGATTTTGTTGAGGAGTCCATTTTTTCCATGTCATTGTTGGACACAATGATATGATATTGTCATTGATGTCAAATAGGGTGCAAAAGAACATTAACCCAAAAATCCCACAATAAAACTCCAAAAGAATCGAGGAAAAATCCTGGTCGTTGATGTAGTTTTTGGAAAAAATCTAGATCGTCAGATCGAATATTAAGAGTCATGGACCATCGATCGTAGAAATGACGTACATATTTTCAGCATGGCATTGACCACTTCGGATAATATCGATCGAAGGAAATTTGCATGAAGGATTTTTAGCTGAAACCGAAGTTCCGAAGTAAAAGTAAGCCGTCGGATCTAAGGAGCACTTCAAGATCAATGATAGCCATTAGATCAAGGTTGTGTAGCAGCAGTCAAATTCGACACTGAACACTCTAACGAAAAGAAGCCAAGAACATGTAAGTTTACCTGAAGGCCAAAGCTCTGAAGTCTCGAAGCGAATGAGGGCCATCAGATTTGGGCAATGCATAATGACCGTTGGATGAGGTTAGGTGGGTCCAATGGTGGTCAACTTTGGCACTAACCACTTTGGTGAAAAAGGGTTCAGAACATATGAGTTCACCCAAAGGTCGGAGCCTTGAAGTCCTGAAGTGAATGAGGGCCATCAGATCTGGGCAATGCATAGTGATCATTGAATGAGGTTAGGTGGGTCCAATGGTGGTCAACTTCGGTGCTGACCACTTTGGGAAAAAAGGGTTCAAAACATATGAGTTCACCCAAATGATGGAGCTCCTAAGTCACGAAGTAAGACACGTAGCACACACATTAAGATCCCACTTCATCATAGTCCACGTCAGCAAGACAACGTCAACAAGGACACGTGCCATAATCAGATGATGATAAGTGTCAAGGTCTAGTTGGAATTTTAGGTATGCGTAAGTCACGAATATAAGTGACATGTGGCAACCACTCGACCAATTCCACATCAACAATGAATTTAGCAATCTATGTCATTTCGGGAGTATGTCCTTCAAGGATATCCAGTTTCTCCTACCAGCAACCACCTGAAGTGTCAAAGGTCGAAGTCATGAATTAATGTTTGGTCGTTGATATAAGATCCTACATAATATTTCTTGACCATTCGATCAAGTATAATGGAAGGATAGAGGAAGCGTGAATCATGAATTAATGCTAACTGTTGATCTACTTCAAAGCGTTCTTGACCATTGATTAAGCAGGGTGGAAGGATAGCGTAAAAGAATGTGTTAACCGACAACAAGCGATCACCACCATTCTTTGAATTATTTGGTAGGTAAAAATCCGGAGGGATTGAAATACTTTAGAGTTCGAATAGCCCGAAGTCCTAGAGTCACAAATAACCGAATACCCGAAGAGTGGGAGCTCCTTCGTGCCTAAGCCCACGGTCCTAGCTCCTGGACATGTGAAGGTTACTAATCAGGGAAGTGTTGATACACACTCCGACATAATTTTTTCCAAAAGAGTTGGAATATTGCAAAGACTCGAGTCCCAAAACGCCGAGTTTACGAATTGAATGAGAACCATTTGTCCTCCAAATAAAACACGACCGTCCGATATAATATACACACTTCGGCGAAATTCACTCCAAATGATTGAATGATTGGAAAGGATGGAAGTCCCAAAGGATGAAGTTATGAAGTAATGACAATTGTCCATCTCAATGTACAATTAATACATGACCATTGATATTGATAAGTTATTAAGAACTCGTTTGTCTTAGCGCCTGGTCACCACCTATGGTCGTATGGAATAGAGGTCCTGAAGAGTTTCGGTGTGAAATTAACACACATAATGAGAAATTTATCTCAGTCAAGAAGGAACGTTAAACCATATAGGATCTGGACTTTGTCTTGATTTATCTTAAGTAACTCAATACATGCTATGCATTAGAGAGACAATAAAAAATCTTAAATCTAATCAATGAAAATTGAGAATGAAATAAAGAGGCATGGGATCGAGTTAAAAACAAAATTGATCCATATCAGTGATTGATTTATGAAAATCACTCTCACTAATTTGAAAAGCCTTCACGATAATGTTTGAATAATAATGAAGAAAAACAAACGTTATTATTTTTAATCTAAATGAAGAGCTGCGATGGTCCAAACAAAGGGATACAATGCTTCATATCTCACACTAGTTGGGAGACTATATAAGAAAGGAAGAACGATGAAGAATAAGTGTCTCTGTAGTCCATATCAGAAGATCAAAACAGAAGTAGAGTCCAAGAAGAAGAACTGGTGATTCTTATGAAGTGAGGGTGGAAGGGAGGAGCACAGAAGGATTCATACCCTTTACTAAGTAAAGTGTAATTTAATGGAGTTGGTGCTTCCTGGGGTTGGTGCCCTAAAGACAAGGGAGTTGGTGCTTCCTAGGGTTGGTTCCCTAAATACAAGGGAGTTGGTGCTTCCGAGGGTTAGTGACCTAAATACAAGGGAGTTGGTGCTTCCTATTGTTGGTGCTCTGAAGAAGGGGATTTGTGTCTCCTAGAGTTGGTTCTCTAAAAAGGATTTGTGTCCTTCACTATTCTTCATAGAAACCTTGTAATTCTCATTAATTATATTTATATAATTGATTTTACATACAAGTCCATTGTTGATCTATTGTGGTAATTAACAAAATATAAAAGTAATTGCTAATTGTTGAAAAAGGGTAATACTGATTCACCGCCCCCCTCTCAGTATTCCAACATGCATGGGAGTATTCCAAGATGTTTGTGTAGAATTTTGATTAGAAAATCCATAAAATTGATGAGAAGGATCTTGTGACATACTTGGTGGCCGTGGCTGCCAAGGTCACTTGGGTGCAATATTATAAAGTTCTTCTGCTACCTCATTATCTCCTTTGTAAACTGATTTTAGTTAGAGGAGTGAAGGACAATTTTATGTCTTATGATATTTTGCACAAATCCCTCAAATCTGAACACTATTTAATGGATAGCCATTTTTAGGATTCTTTTTTTTGCAATCAAGACAAAAAATAACTAAGTTTGTTGTTTCATATTTATATCTTTTCTTAGCATTAAAAGTATCAAATTAAGAATTTAATGTACCAAGAAGTTCAGTTTTGAAATTTACTAACAAGTTAATAATTTCAGCCCTACACTAATTTGGTGACTTTTGAAAGAATGTCTCTATGTCCTTTTCCAACCTTGGATTTTCCTCTGGAATACTTCCTGAACATCTCAGAAATTTGATCAAACGAAAAATATGAAATATCCCCATATCCCATGATGTTAATAACATCAATATAGTCATCCCTAATTCCCTTTAAAATTATAGTATGAACAACATCAATATTTAAAGAACTATGGTTTGATTTTTGCAAATTGTATTAAAACCTCTCTAGATAGTCCTCTAAACTCTCATCCTCTTGTTGGGCCATCCTAAAAATGTCTTATTTGGAATCTCGTGGCCTACAATAAGCTTGATATTTATTAAGGAAATTTTTCCTTGTGGTGTCCCAATATCCAATGGTGCTTTCTCCTGAGCCCATAAACCATTTTAAGGTAGTGGCAGGAAATAAATGAATCTTGTGAGCATCATCAATATATCCATATGTGCGATGTAAAATATCAAATTCAAATAAGAATGCATAAGGGTCTTCAAAGGCCATACCATAGAAATTAAGAAGAATGAAAGGTGGAATGTTTTTCATGTTTAGTTCATCACCAAATGTTGTAGGAATATCTAAGACATGAAAACCAAAAGTAACTTCTTCTTCCTCATCTCCTATCCTATCCCTTTAATCATTCAGAGCCCTTTCTCTTTCTCCTCCTTTTGGTATTATCTCTCATTATCCTCCACCTATTGGGCCTATTTCTCTTTTTCCTCCTCCTTCTGTTATTCTTTCTCGTTATCATCCACCTCTTGGATCTCTGCCTCCTATATGAGATTCTTCATCAGCCATTTTTCCCCCCCAAAAGATCCAAAATTGTTTATTTCAACCTTTTGGTGTGTCTTCTTAGACCTAAAATTATTCAACAGTTTCCTTTGTTTGTGTCTTCTTTGAGCTCTCTGCAACAATATGTTTCCATTTATTACCTGCGAGCAAGTTAGTAGTGGGGGGTTTTGTGGAGGTTTTGATGGGTGGTTTGGTGGATGATTTAGTATATGGTTGTGTAGGTGATGTAGTGGGTGGATGTGTAGATGATTTAGTAGGTAGTTTTGTGGGGGGTTTTGATTTATTCAAATCTTTTGTTTTTTCTACTACTTTTAGTTTTTTTGAGACATATGAAACGACTTCTTTTGTTGATTTAACAAACCTACCTTTATTGTCTCTAATCCTATTTGATTTATTCATGCAAATAACACATGACTAGGAATTGTGCATACTCACTAAAGTGAATGTGCAGGTTCTTACCTCTCATCTTACCATTTTCACTCCTCCTTGTCCTAAATGTGTGAACAACCAAAATGAAAGAAACAGTCTAAGGACCTAATAAAATCAGAAAACTTGCAAGACGAAAAATATGAAATTTGCAAAAAGAAAAAGCAAGAAACTTAAAAAGAATAAACACTTGTGACTTCCAAATCCATTTCCTTGACACATCCCCGACAACGACACCAAAATGTTAGGTATTTTATTTGTAGTTTAATTAACTAATTTATGAAACATTTATCTATCAAACCAAGGTAAGTAGACTTATGAGGTATCGAAACTATGTATGCAGAACTAGCTTGGTAGTCACTTAATATTCCTATGGGAAAAGTAAATCTATTGAAAACTTGAAGCAAGAAGGTTCAAAATATGACTTAGAGATTAAGAGTTATTCTCTTGATTAAAGGGACTTTTTTAACCTTCAATTGGTTGAACCACCAATTCAATTGAAAACACTAGGTGTAGATCTATACTCATTCTCTGTTTCAGTCAAATAGAGTAAAGTCGAGTGAGTCACCCTAAGTTATGAGTCATTGTCTGATTCCAAACTTAATGAAAAGTACAAGAAAGTAATGCTTTGTAATGGAATGATAAATTAACCTAACACACATGTCAAATGAAATTTACTCACTATGATAATCTTTGTTCAAACCTAACTATTAAATTCATAAATTATGTGTAATTAAAGAATTTACAACATTTTCTGCAATTCTAGACAATTACAGGAATTACTACGTACAGTTGATTTCCTGCAATTTGTGACGATTACTGGAATTCCTATGTGTACATAATTTTTCTTGCAAATTTGGAAAGTTACAAGAATTGCTCTATGTATGGAAGAAATTACAGCAACTGGTCTTCGACTACAAGAACGGTAGAAATGATATGAATTTACAAACACAAGTTAATTCTACTGAAATAATTGAACAAAAAAACAAAAACATACCAGGGGGACCTCTTGGGATATGTTTCCTAATAAAACTCAAAAGTCCAAGAACACTTTAACACCATAAATTGATCATAAAACTCTATCTTGTATTCAATAACTATCAAAGTTACAGGTTACAACAATAACTCTTCAAGAGTAATGTTCCAAAATCCTCACTAACA
>SNQJ01S0251859.1:1244-12785 GCA_010110895.2 Picea sitchensis | reverse complement strand
TTTTACAAAACCTTTGGTGAAAAGACACCTTTTAACTATAGCTATCTGAAGGTGAAGAGCTCTCCAGAATTTGTGAACAAGGGTAAATTAATTGGAGAAGTGGAAAAAAGTAAAAGAAATCAGAAAAGTTTGAAGGTTCGTAGTAGCAGACCCATGTATATCTTGGGGAAGGATGTCTCACTGGACAAGGTTGAGAACTTATCTATGAAGGCATTGTTAGGGAATTTGTTTTACATCAAGATGGAGAAAAACAAGCTCAAACAATGGATTTAGAATGTTTGGAAGCCGAAGGTTGGTTATTTCCCTCGATATAGTCTTCTTTCCAATCATTGTATTATCTTCCATTTCCTGTCTGAACAAGACCTAATAAAAATCCTTGAGACTCTGTGGATTATTGATAGAGGCATTTTAATGTTAAAGAAATGGGAACCAGGTTTTAATCCCTAGTTGGATTTGATCAAGAAGAGATGTTTATGGATGTCGATGCCTAATTTTCCAATAGAGTTGTGGGTTTTAAATATTTTTAAGGATATAGGAGATTTTGTGGGTCGATTTGTTTATTTTGATGAAAATTCTCTTAGATGGAAGGGGGGATGGGTCGATTTGTTTATTTTGATGGAAAAGTCTATGTGGGTTGATTTGCCAAAAATTTCTTAGAGAACAGAGACCCGACCAAGGGCTCTTAGAGCATAGAGACTAGGCCAAGGGCTCTTAAAGAAAAAAGACCCGATTTGGGGGTTCCTCCATGATTTTCCTTTCATATAACTTGTGGGGGATTGGGGATGCCCCAAAAATGTTAACCATAAATATGTTAATATAGTCTGTGAATCCCGATATCATCTTCTTCTAGGAAATAATGGTTGATCGTGAGAAGGCCAAAAATTTATCTTAAAATGTTGTTTGTCTTGGAATTGTGTGGCGACAGATTCTTCTGGACTCTTGGGGGGTTTGATTTTTGGTTGGAACCCTTTGAAAGCAGATTTTCATGCCTTCCATATCTCTGCTGGTATAATTTTGGAAGGCCGGATAAAATTAGTTTCTTACCCTCTAAAACTATTGAACTGTTATGGACCATACAAAGACAAAGTTCCCTTTTGGAAGATTTTGGAGAACAATGGTTTCTTAAAGGAGGATAATATAATAATTGGAGGGGACCTTAGCTTAACTCTCTCTTTTGGGGAGATTTGGGGAGACTGAGCAAGATTAGATCCCCTCTCTAAAATTTTTTCCTCTTTGTTTACTTCAACAAGTTTAGTTGATATTTTTCCAAGTCAGATCTTTCCAACATGGAGGAATGGATACAATGGATCAAAAGGAATTTAAAAAAGACTAGATTTTTTTCTTATGAATGAATATCTTTTGGGGAACCTGATCAGATGTAGATCTTGGTTCATAAAATCGTTTCTATCAGATCATAACCATGTTTTCCTATAGTTTCAATAACAAAATGATACATTTCATTTCACTTTCAAATTTAATCATGCCTAGTTGATGGAAAAAGGATTTTAATTTTCTAGTAAGATCAACTTGGTTGTCAATGTCTTCTTGGTAATTTTCTTTAGCTATGAATCTGATAGTATCCAAGCTAAAACAATTAAAAGAAGTTGTGGTTTCTTGGAAAAAAGAGAAAATAAAAAATATGCAGGTTGAATATAGTGATTTGGAGCATAAATTAACAAAAGTTGTGCAAATATTTCCCTCACAAATCTTTCCTTCTGATGTAAAAGAGGAGATCATAGCACTCAAAAAAACAAAAGATGAGATTCTCAAAGTAGAGGAAGAAGTGTGGCGACTCAAGAGTAGGGTTGTTTGGTTGAAAATTGAGGATAGGAATACAAAATGTTTTCAAAAATTTGCAAAGAATAGAAAGAATTATAATAATATATGGGATGTCTTGGATTTAGAAGGGAATATTCAACATACACAAAATAGGATTAAAATAGCTTCTCTCAACTTCTACGGTTCTCTTTATAAAGCAAAGGTCAATGAAGATACTTTAACCCATCTTAATGTGTTAAAAGAAGTCCCAAGATTCTTCACATATGAAAAAATAAATCAATTTGGTAAGGAAGTCACTCTTAAGGAGGTTGAGAAAATTGTAGAGTTGATGTCGAAGGACAAAATCCCAGGCTCAGATGGATGGGCCGATGAGATTTTCCACCACTTTTTTTATATTATGGGTAAAGATATGTTAAATGCAGTGGAAGAGACAAGATTTTTGGTAAGGTAAGTGGTTCACTAAATTCTACATTTCTAACTCTCATCCTGAAGGAGTCAAAACCATCTTCTTTTCATGAATATAGACCAATAGCTCTATATAACTTTGTCTACAAAGTTTGTTAGGGTCCTAACCCACACATAGGTAGAACAATATATTAGGATGTAATAAAGGTCAATATTAATAAGGCCTTGCAATAAAATAGAATAAGTCGAATGTAAGAAGATGTAATAGAAGCTTCCGCTTCTAGAAGGATCTTCCTCTAGATGCTTCTTTTGATATACATATTTATTATAAATAGGATTCGAGGGTATGAGAATCCTAGCTTGGATATTATGGTAATAGAGCTCTTCTCAACTGGAGGTTGCCCCCTTGAAGAGGCCTGTGAACATTTCTTTCAGAATAAAAATGTTATTTTTGTTGTTATTCTTATATCATTTCAGTGCTATTGTGGTGATTGTTCTGGTTATATTGTTGTTATTATGCCATTTCTAGCATTTTATTTCTGTTCTGCATACTTTTTATATCTGGTATATTACAAGTGGTATCATACTGCTTTTCCTCGGCAAAAGGATATTGGGTTAAATTTTTCGAGGGTGAGAGGCGGTATTCCCACCTTCTTTTAAATACAAAGATGTAATGGATTATCGCATCAAACCGGTTGAGTTCACACATGCAAAGCCACCAAGTGGTACTTAAGCATCTATTGGCCACCCTTGTAACCCATGTTGGCACCTTGAGTGGCAGCATCGGACAGCACACGTGCTGAGGATGACCTAGATTACACGGATCCCTCTTTAGATGTAGATTGGTCACCCTAGCGCTATGGTTCCATAGAGAATAGCACTCGGGGATATACTCTCTAGTACGTGGGTATTCGGGTAGTACGGTTAAGGGTAAGGTCTATCCTCCTTAATTAGTGTCCTGATATATTGGGCCAACTCCGATTGTTGGACCCTGTAAGTATATCAAAGAGCTATAGCACAAAGCAAACCCTTGTCTATAGAAACCATTGAATACATAACCCTTGAGACGAGAAACATAAACAAATTAAAAATACAAGATCTATTGCCGCACAACTATGTTCGGGTTTCCAAATCACTTCACATTCCTTCACGGTTAAGCATTTGGGCATTTCAAAACTGCAACATTCTTAAAAAAAAAAAAAAAAAAAAAAAAAAAAAAAAAGTCTTTTTTAATTTGTTTCTGTTATTTGGACCTATTCCATTGGAGTCATCTCTTCTCATATCACATTCATACATATCCTTTTTAAACAAATTTTTTCACCCCACCCGCCCCTTTTTGGTTCCCTCGTCCTCTTGGCCCATACCCACCAGCGATGCTTGGAAGCTCACTTCAATACCTTGCAATCTGAATCTGCTTGAGACCCAACAAGAAGTGAAACAACTTCAGTGCCAATGTTGTTGCCATCAATGCAACCATGCACCGGTTCTCAATGGAGAAATCAAACAAGACGACCACCTAGCTTGAATTAGTCTTTTAGTCATTACTGCACCAAGCTTCATATCCCTAGAGATAACCCTTCCTCGACTCACCCCCACATCTTGGTGAACATTCCTCTCATTCCATAACTTTTTAACCATCACTTTCCAAGCAGTGACCTATTACATTGGGTGGATGTGACAAATTTGATGGCTCGGACCCCAACTGGTTAGATAGCAAATGAACATTATTTCTCTTTATACAACATTACATATGAGAGCTTGGACTAAACTCCCATTATGGTGTTCTCCATCTAGATCAAGAGCGTTGTAATGGTGGCAATGGGAAGCTTTCCCTCAAAGGTTACTATTGCATGGACACACTTTGTGGCAAATATTTAAGAATGCTTTGACACTAAAACCAACCATTTGAACCCATTTGACAAAGTTAGGCTGTCGAGGGGACGATTAAGAAGACTTTATATCTTCCTTTGAGTGCCAGGATTTTAGAACAGATGGCATGACTGATGCCTTATTTCAAGAGTGCTTTATCACAGAGTGTATAGAGATGAGATTGGACCCCATGTCCTCATGGCTCGGCCTGGAGTTGGTTGGAGGCTACTAAATAGCTAAAGAAGCACAATAGGTTGTATCTTCTCAAAGCCAAAAACCCTCCTTTATCCCTAACACTAAACCAGTAAATCCCACTACTCCAGCTCCACTAAAAGATCCAAAATTGACGAGGGCAGTATTTGAACTCCAACTCAAAGGCCTTTGTTATAGTGTGATGACAAATGTTCTCGAGGCCACAAGTGTAAGGAGAAAAATATTTTTATGGCCGTCTCGAAGGATGTTTTAGAAGAAGATATTTAGGCCCCTTACATTTAGGTCACCTAAAACCAGCGACATAATCCCTCCCTCGGAGACTCTCAGGAAATAGAACAGGTCATTTCCCCTCAATGCTCTCGGCTTCTTAAGCTCCCCTCAAACCCTCAAACTAATCGGTTGCATCAAGCATCGGAGGTCATCATTAGGATTTGATAATGGAGCTTTCCATAATTTTATTCATCTATTTGCATTCCCAAAGAAACTCATTGCTACATCCATGCCATCAATTTTCAAATCATGATTGCCAATGGTGGCTCCATGAAATGTGGAGGGTGTTGTGAAAAGGCGTGCATCAAATTGGTGACTACCACACGAAATCTCATATGTTTTCTATCGACATGGGGCGGTTGTGACATTGTGTTAGTGCGGTGGATAGGACTTTTTGGATTTATTCTCATGGATTTTAAAGGAATTAACCATGCAAATAGACCAGGAGGGCTGCCAATATAGGATTAAGGTATCATGACAGGTTCCCCTAAGATTATTAGTTCCCATATCATGGAAAAGCTACTCAAAAAGGTCATTTTTGGTGGTATTGCCCAACTCCATGCCATCACTGAAACAACATGGAGCACCCTCGATGCTGCAAGACCTATAAGCCATCCTTTATAAACATCCAGTGGTATTTTCCACTCCCCAGGATCCCTCCTTCCTGTGGTGTTCATAGTCATTCCATTCCCCTTGGCCTGGAAGCCTTCCTCCCAATATGCATGCGTATCGTCACCTTTTCCCAAAAGGGAAATTGAGAAAATGGTCTAGGAACTCTTTAATGCGGGGATTTATCCACGTTAATTATGAGCCCATACTCTTCTCATGTGGTCTCATGGTCCTGAAGAAGGTTCTTGGAAAATGTGTCTGACTTCCGTGCCCTCAACCGACTTACCATTAGAACAAATTTCTCTCATTCACATTTATTGATGACCTCTGGATGGTGGAGTGGCACCCTAATTCTTTACTAAGCTTGATCTTAGTTTGGACTACCAACAAATACATATGAAAGAGCATACATTCCCAAGATTGTCTTTAGAACTCATGGGGGCCCTATGAGTTTTTGGTCATGTACAGCTTGTGTAATGCCCTCCACCTTCCAAAGCCTCATGAATCATGTCTTCCCGTCCTTTTCTCCATCATTTTGTCTTAGTTTTCTTTGATGATATTCTCATCCTATAGCAAAACTACGGACATACCATTTTTCTCCTGTGGATCGAGTTCTCCATCTACTCTCGAATAACTTTTCCTGAAAAGTCTAAATGTGATTTGGTGCCTCGAAGTAGAATGCTTGGGTCATCACGGTTGGCAAGGATGGTGTCGAGGTGGATCCTAAAAAGATTGAAGCTATGCAAGACTAAGCTCACCCAAGACTCTCAAAATCTTGTGTGGATCTCTGGGAAACGCAGGTATTATTGCAAGTTTGTTAGAATTATGGAAATATTGCAACACCTCTCTTGCTCTCCTAAAGAACTCTTTCACTTGGACTCAAGCCACTACTCAAGATTTTAAAACCTTAAAGATGACCATATGAACTACTCCACTTCTGGTCCTTCCTGATTTCACAAAATTTATCTTGGAATGTGATTTTTCAGGGAAAATAATTGGTGTTTCCTTATGCAAGAGGGTTGGCCCTTTGGCTACCGATAAGCAACTTTCTAAAAGAAATATGGGCAAATAAATCTATGAGAAGAAATGTTGGCTATTGTGCATGGCATTGTCACGTGGTGCCTTTTATCTATTGAGGCAATGTTCCAAATTAAAATGGTCATCAGCCTCAAGTATTTTCTAGAACAATGCATTTCCTCCTCAGAGCAACAAAATGGGTGACTAAGATCTTTGGATATTGATATGAGATCATTTACAAGAAAAGGCAAAGAAAATGTGGTTCTTGGACACACTTTCGAAAAATTATGAAGATGAAGGATCCTTTTTCTCTTTCCTTCATTGGCCGAGATTGGCTCCAAGCCATTCACTAAGGAATAGCTACAAGATCCCAAAAAGTTTGCATCTGATCCAAAATTCTGCGATCCAATGCTCCAGCTGAAGGGTACTCTTAACCATGATGATGAGCTTCGATACAAAGGCGTTTGTATTTAAGTAAACAATCAAAGCTTAAATCACGATACTTTCTAAGCTTCATGCTACACTTACAGCAGGGCACTCAGGGTTCAACAAAACCTATGGCCGAGGTCAAATGTTTTTTTGGGATGGTATGAAACAGTACATTTGTAATTTTGTCATTGATGTGATGTGTGTCAGCGCAACAAGGGAGAAAGCAGTCAAATATCAGGGCACACTACAACCACTCTTCGGAATTCCACCTGCTATTTGTTGGGATATCTCTATGGATTTTATTACCGGCTTACCCAAAATCGGAAATAAATCAGTCATCATGGTGGTTGTTGACCTCCTTTCCAAATATGCTCATTTTTACCGGCTCTTCAGCACTCGTTTACAACATCCATGGTGGCTCAAATTTTTCATGGATCAGGTCTTCAAGCATGGCATGTCACACTCTATTGTTTACGATGTGGCCAATTTTTCTGAAATTTTTGGCAACAAGCTGTTCAAGCTTCAGGCGCAGTGCATCTCAACACAACTTATCATCCCAGTGCGATGGTCAAGCGAGAAAGTTGTCCAACAAGTGTTTGGAAACATATTTTAGGTGATTTGCCTTGGAAAAGAAATCAATGGGCTCAATGGTTACCCTAGTTGAATGGTGGTACAACGCTTCGGCCTCATACACTCGCTGACTCCTTTTGAAGCGGTATATGGACGAGAAGCCACCTTCAGTTCTCTCCATGCCACACGGTGTCACCGAAGGTCGAGGCCGGTTGACCAAATACTTACATTGATTGAAGCTATTCGTACCCTCAAAGATAATTTGGTCAGCACAAAATAAGCATGGTAACAAAGCAGATCAAGGTCGCTCTGAACATGAATTTTCATAAGGGGATCATGTATTTCTTCGACTGCAGCCTTACAAACAAACTTCCCTCAAGGCCAACATTGTCAAGCTTCGCCAAATTTTTATGGTCCTTATACCATTCTCAAGTGTGTGTGGGACAAGTAGCCTGTCGGTTAAGCTTTGCCAGTCATTCAAAGCTACGATTCTATTTTTATTTTTTCATGGCAAAGAAGAAGGTGATTGGAACTAAGTGCAGAATTCAAACCAACCTTCGAGTTAGCCAAGAAGGATCCATTTGGCCATCCTGAAAAGCGTTTTGGACCAGTGGGAGCGTCGCCTGCGTCGAGAACCATCAAGGAAGTGTTAGTCGGTGGAAATATACAACTCCAGCGAGGATGCCACTTGGGAACCAACTACCATTTCTGACTTAATTTCCACATCTCAAGCCTTGAGGACAATTTTTAAGGGGGAAGACATGTTAGAGACCTAACTTCCCTAACCCCTCATATAGGTAGAACAATATATTCAGATGTAATAAAGTTTAATATTAACAAGGCCTTGCAATAAAGTAGAATAAGATTGAATATGTAATAAGACTTAATAGAAACTGCAGCTTCTAGAAAGATCTTCTATTAGATGCTTCTTTGATAGACATATCTAGTATAAATAGAATTCGGTATGAGAACCCTAGCTTGGATGTTGTTGTAATAGAGCTCTGCTCAGCTGGAGTTTCACCTCAAAGGCCGTGAACATTGCTTTCAAATGGAAATTAGCTTTTTTGTTGTTATTCTTGTATCATTTAAGTGCTGTGTGGTGATTGTTAAGTTTATATTGTTGTTATTCTTCCATTTTCAACATTTTATTTATGTATACTTTTATATCTAGTATATTACAAAGTTATTACTAAGATTATAACCTCCAATATCAAAGACAAATTGGATTTCTGTATTTCAAATGAACCCTTTGTTTTTCTAAAGGACAGGGTTATCTCTTATTCTGTTGGACTTTGCTCAAGAGTGTATGCACTCTTTAAAATCCAAGAAGATGGCCTCCATAATTCTAAAATTGGACTTAAAGAAATCCTATGATAAAGTTAGTTGGAGTTTTTAAAGAATGTTGCAGATCCAGATAGGCCTTAAATGGGGAGGTGGTTCAATGGATAATGGGATGTGTATCAAGTGAAAATTTTGCAGTTCTGATCAATGGTAAACCAACAAATTTCTTCAAAGGCTTGAGGGCTTAGAAAGTAAAGGTTTCCCTCAACTTTTCTGGCTGTACATTTGGGTGATCTCGACCGAGATTGATGAAGAAATCCAATTTGGAATGTTTTTTCTCAGGTTTAAAAGTAGAAAATGGGATAGCCATCACTCACTTACTTTTAGTGGAAGATGTATTGATTCTTGGCATTGGATCTATTGAACAATGGACATATTTAAAGAATATTATTTCTTCTTTTTGTCAAACCACTAGAATGGAAGTTAATTTTCATAAATCATGCCTTCTCTATAATAATTTGGAGGCTAAGAAGGTTGAAAGGATTGAAGATATTTTTGGAATTCCCATGGCCCATCTAGAATGTGGTTTGAAGTATTTAGGCTTATTCCTTAATCCTAATGACTATAAAGTACCTGATTGGATCTGGAAGCTCCAAAAAATAGAAAAGAGAGTTGGCAACTGGTCTTTTAGGTGGCTCTCACTAGGAGGCATATTAGTTCTCATCAAATCTATCCTTCAAAATATCCCATTTTATTGGTGCACCTTAGCAAAGGGTTTAAAAGTAGAAAATGGGATAGCCATCACTCACTTACTTTTCGTGGATGATGTATTGATTCTTGGCATTGGATCTATTGAAGAATGGACATATTTAAAGAATATTATTTCTTCTTTCTGTCAAGCCACTGGAATGGAAGTGAATTTTCATAAATCCTTCCTTCTCTATAATAATTTGGAGGCTAAGAAGGTTGAAAGGCTTGAATATATTTTTGGAATTCCCATAGCCCATCTAGAATGTGGTTTGAAGTATTTAGGATTATTCCTTAATCCTAATGACTATAAAGTATCTGATTGGATCTGGAAGCTCCAGAAAATAGAAAAGAGAGTTGGCCACTGGTCTTTTAGGTGGCTCTCACTGGGAGACAGATTAGTTCTCATCAAATTTGTCCTTCAAAATATCCTAGTTTATTGGTGCACCTTAGCAAAGGTTCCAGTTGTGATCAAGACAAAAATTAGACAAGTGTTTTCAAATTTTCTATGGAGAGGAGCAACGAAACCCTTAGGTTTTCATCTTGCTAATTAAGATATGATAGAAAAACCTAAACTTAGATTGGTTTGCACAAGACTTAGCATCCAAGTCTTTATGGAGAGCATTGTTTGGGATAGGTTTGTGGAGTTTAACAATGCACAAAAAATACCTCAAAGGAGTAAATGTCATCTTTTGGTTGAGAAATGAAAATTACAGGTATCCGTTAGCCTCACTTTTCTGGAGGAATCTTCTATTGTTTGTTCCTTTTTTAAAGAAGTGGTTAGCTTGGTCTATTGGCACTGGTATTAGAGTTTTGGTAGGATTAGACCCTTTTGTTGGAAGTGGCCCTTCATTCAAAATCTCTACAAGTCTCATTAGTCATCTTCAAACACTTAGTATTTTTTCTCTTGCTGATATCTATCACACCTCTCCATACAATGTTTCAGGTTCACTTGACTAGTTAACCCCCCATTGATTTAGGTCTAGAAGGAGACTTGGCTTCAGAATGGGACTCATATAATTTAATGTTAAGATGTAGTGGTGTTTCACTCAGGCATGAAGAGGATACAATCACATGGACATGGAACAAGTCTTCGGGATTTGTCACAGACAAATTTTCTTATGATGCATTGGTTGTACAAAATGTGCAAGAGGTTCCAGATTGGTGTTGCCGAGCTATTTTTAAAATATAGATTCTGGTAAAATTCATTCTCTTTTCTTGGATCTGTCTACAAAACCGCATTCTCACTGGGGAGAAATACAGAAAATGAGGAGGAATAGGACCTTTTGTGTGCTCGTTGTGCTTGAGAAGTGATGAAACCACTCAACACTTGATGGTTGAGTGCAAAGTCTCTCATTTCATATGGAAGGAAGTTTGTACACAGTTGAAAATACGTGATTTTTGGATTTCTCAGCCCTTGACAGAGAATTTGAAATCTTGGTTTATTGTTTCTCCTCAACACAAGAAGGTCCCATTTTATGTTTTTTGAGGAATTTGGAAATATATGAACAAGATCCTCTTTGAAAACACTGCCAGGAATGATGATGGAATATGTTTAAGGATTGTCAAAGAGTTTCCAAATACAATTGAAGGTGAACCCAGTCTACTTTAGACAAAAGCCTCTAGTCTTGTTTGATGGAGTTGTAGCAAGTGGTTCTTCCAGTGTTGGTATAGTACTAAAATTGAGCAGTTACCAATTTTACAAGATCCATCTTGCTATTGGACGTGGTACTAACATAAAAGAAGAATTGTTTGGCTTATGAGGTCTTCTCCACTTCTCTTTGATATTACATATTCATGACTTMATGGTGGTTGGTGATTCAAAGATYATCRTAGATTGGTTTGATGAAAAMTCCATCTTGAATGTTTTAACATTACAGGTTTGGAAGAGAAATATTTTGGATCTCAAACCTTTTTTTTAGTTGGTTACATTGCTTCCATGTTCACAAGATTTTAAACTCTCAGGTGGACTCCCTTTCAAAGTTTGCGCTGGATAAACATATATGATGGATGTACTTCGAGGAAATCCTTGAAGATTCAGTCATAAATTTTGGATCTTTCTACATTTTCTAATTTTCTAGAGTTCTTTTTTCTCTGGTTAGAAGCTTTTGTTGATAAATATTTATGTTCTATTAGGTTTGAGACACTGTAGTTTTATGTGAAAATACTTTTTGATTTAAGTCCTTTGGAGGGGATATTTTAAGACAAGAAGTTGATAATGTGACAACAACAATCATGGATCATAACACTTTATGTCTCATTTTTTACTAGAAAGTTTCTTTTGATTCTAATGAATAACATTGAAACTGCTTTTTTCCGTTAGAAAAAAGATTTTTTTTTTTTTTACGACCT
>SNQJ01S0251857.1:0-12817 GCA_010110895.2 Picea sitchensis | reverse complement strand
ATGTTGTTTACTTTGAATGATAGTTTTGAGTGGGTTGTATGCAACTCTTCATAATGAGTAGGTATGAAATGATCATATAGAATGTGTGCAATAGTGTTATGTATGACATGGTATAATACATATTTTCTCTTGTTGTTAGCTACCATATGAAAGAGAGAAACATATTTTAGTTATGCCTTTGAAACTTATCATGTGAATGATTGTGAACTTTCATATAATATACTAGTCTTAAGTCTATTATGGTAATATTAATATTAGAATGGTAATAGTAATATTAATATCAAAATTGTAGCACAAAATAATTTTTTATTTATTTTTAAATAAATTTGGGTCGTCGCCTATGCGACGACAACTTCTATTGATTCCACGGTTTTTCTATATAAACAACAAAAAGTTGGCATCGCATATGTGACGACAACTTCTATTGATGCAATGGTTTTTCTATATAAACAACGAAAATTTGCCGCCGCCTATGCGACGAAAACTTCTATTGATGCCACAATTTTGCTATATAAACAACAAAAAGTTGTCATCGTCTGTGTGATGACAACTTCTATTGATGCGACGGTTTTTCTATATAAACAACGAAAAATTGTCTTTGCCTATGCGACGACAACTTCTATTGATGTGACAGTTTTGCTATATAAACAACAAAAATTTGTCGTCGCATGTACAACGACAACTTCTATTGATGCGACTATTTTTCTATAAAAGTTGTTGTTGCAATTTAGACGAAATGTTGGTTTCACATTGTTTGCCTGTATTGTCGATTTTTTGATGTTTGTTCAAGTTCGTCGCAAATATCACTTCACATAAAATCACGTTTCAGAGACTCCAAATTCGTCGCAATATCAACAACATAAAGTCTCAATAACATCGAAACAGTCGTCGCAAAATGACCCAAATATGCTAGTGACTTAAACAACTCATCGATAAGAGGCTCAATATATACATTCATATATTTAACCTAGTACCTACCTAATTGGTTCAACATATTGCATGATTAATTATACTTATCTAGATGTCGTTATATATAAAAGAAATAATTACCATGCACGAAACAAAGAAATGAAATATTTTGTCATACTTTAGAGCAAATAAAAGATAATTAAATACCTGGAACAATCATTGCCAACATTGTGTGCTCTCTCTTGATCGACATCCAAGGAGGAAGGTTATTGTTTATAAAAAAAATAGGCCACACTAAGTATGTAGAACGAATCTCTCCAAATGGATTGACACCATCAACTGTCAACAGAAGTCTAACATTACGAGGTTCTTCTTTAAAAATTGGCCACTTTTCTTCGATGTATTTCAATGCAGAACCATCTTCTGGAATTCAAAGAACATCGTCTCGACTTATGTTATTTGCATGAAAATCCATAAATTGTGCTATAATTTGGCACCTGAACGACTATTGGAAACGTGGAATTATCATAATATAACGAAGAACTTTGCGAGGCACCTTCTTTGACACTTTATCGGTTCGATATCTACTTATTTGAAATTGTGGGCATTCATTTTCTAATGCATATTGTCCATAATATATGATATGATCATTAGGACATGCATCAATAACCTGATAGTCCATTCCAATTTCTTTCATAATCACGGATATTTCTCGATATGTGTGTGGAAAAATATTTGACGTCAATAATAGAACTTCACCTAACAATATACAAAATTCTAAACAATAAGTCAATGCAAACAATATTAATCATCAATATCGCATCCAGTATACTAATTTACGAATTAGAAAACAATAGCAATATAGGAAAAAATTAAACCTTTTAAGTATTTGTGAACATGCAGGTGTAAATAATTAACAAATTAAATACCTTAGTATCTGTGTGAGGCATGTGTTTGATAAACCATTCAAAACCTTCAGGTTCACCAACAACAATATAGCAGATAAAATATTTGTTTTTGAGCCTTCATAAAGAGGTTGACGTGACTTCTCGAGTAGAGGACCAACATAATGACTATCATCCTGGTTGTCCTAATCTATTGGAGCAAATGTGTCTTGGATCAATATATGTATCTCATCTTCCTGATTTGAATCACTAACGTTATCTCCATCCATATCATCATTAATAACTTGATCAATAGCTTCAATATTCTAATCTTGAAGTTCATCACCCTGTNAAATTAAATACCTTAGTATCTGTGTGAGGCATGTGTTTGATAAACCATTCAAAACCTTCAGGTTCACCAACAACAATATAGCAGATAAAATATTTGTTTTTGAGCCTTCATAAAGAGGTTGACGTGACTTCTCGAGTAGAGGACCAACATAATGACTATCATCCTGGTTGTCCTAATCTATTGGAGCAAATGTGTCTTGGATCAATATATGTATCTCATCTTCCTGATTTGAATCACTAACGTTATCTCCATCCATATCATCATTAATAACTTGATCAATAGCTTCAATATTCTAATCTTGAAGTTCATCACCCTGTAAAGGAGTATTTCTGCTAGTACTTGGCAAATAACTCTTTGGAGGTCGACATTTTGAAAGCATCGTATATATATTTAAAAGCAACTTAGAAAAGTTAGTGTGTATAGAAAATATAAAAATCCCGATAAGAAATATTACTAAAATTCATGACATGATGATTATTACAGAGAATACATTAAATATTGAATCCTCTTACCAAGGGACGATATTCATAACCCCCTTTGGTGTGCCCCTTTTCCCTACAATGTCTTTCAAATGTTGTTATTAAAAGTGTTTTTCTTTGCAAGCCTCTACAATCATAGCAAGGGAAATAACATTTTCCATTGCCCCTCGCCTCTAATGTCGCTCTTAACCGAGCAAGCTTCCTTTCATTTTCGTTCATAGTGACAAATCCTTGTCCTCACAAGTAATTGTCTTACCTAGACCATACCAAACAATATGTTGTCAAATTTCTATATTTTAGATACTCCTTTCGATTATGATATGTTTATTTACAGTGACCTACATGTTGATATTATGGTAGTTGCGGAAGGTATTTAACTCCACGTGTAAACGTAGAGAGAATAGAATATTCCAGGAAGCAAGAAGAAAATCTAATTAATTTGTTAATAACCCTAGAAGACAAGTCATCTCAAGAGAATTACTTGTTTTAGGTTTTTAGCCTCCAAGAGAAGAAGTCGGCTAAAGGAAATATTATATACTAAAGAATTAATACCCATAATGAGAAGTCGGCCCAGGCAATCTACCAGAATTAGTATAAATACATGAGGTCGGTCTTCATTCTGGCCAGTATACTCAGAACTACAGAAGCAACACTTGTGCACATGACAGTTGGCCAGTTTGTGCGCAAGTCTGGAGGAGAGCTCCTGGAACTAGCAGATTTCGGTTTTGGCTTGGACTATCTCTTGGTTATGGTTTGGACTCTCTGATCCACTCTTGTTACTCTTTCTTGGTGCGCTATCCTTGGAGAAATATGCACCACCTTTGTTTGGATATATAGCCTATGGTTTTCTTCTGGGATAATTCTCTGTCAAGGTTAAGGTGCTCGGGGGTGGCTTTGGCCTATGGTTGGGTGAAAATAGTGATATTGTCTATGGTTAAATGAGAACAATCCATTATATTCTAACAGGTTATGGGCCCACACCCCCTTCATTCAGTGATGCAGGAGAATCACTCCACGTCAGTAGCATGCCAACCAGCTAGCACATCCAGCACACATTAATGGAGAAAGGGAGAGGCGCATCCCTCTCATTTTTCAAAATTCAATTTTGAATTTAATTTTTGTAAGGATTTTAATGCCAGACCACGCATCCGTTCAGGAAGTGGTTGAGGTTGCCTTAATTAGTAGCCTACAACAATTCCAAATCATTCAGGTCTGTGACATCCATTTAGGAATGTAGCCGTAGGAGCCGCTCTGTGATACCGATAGCTCAGAGACGGTGAGGTGGAGGACAAGCTCAAGGGAGCCCTTATTTTTTAAAGAAGAAAAATTAGAGAAGAGAGTCTTTAGGGGTAGAGAGTTAGAGAGGAAGAGAGACCAGAGTAGAGGGGTCTCGAGAGAGAGATGAGACTTGTTACAGTCCAACCTTTGTAAAAAAACCTTGTACAAGCATTTCTGAATAATACAAAGAGCAGTTTTTCCTGCCCATGAATTGTTTGTGTGTTTTTATGCATTTGAATGTCATTTACATGATGTAGATGTATGTTAAGTTCCATCTGCAGGAGATAGATATATTTTACTATCTGTTTGTGAGTTTGTTAGTTTATGTCTGGATTCTTTAGGCTGTGCAAGGAGTGCACAACAAAACATCGAAATTTATGTAGCCAGCACAAGGAGAGCGCATATGATCTCTGCGGAGTCAGAAAGAACGTGCAAGGAGTGCACACCAGAGGGATTCACGGACTCAAAGGAAGCCTCAGAGTTATTGAATACTATGGAGGAGGAACTGTGAAAAGGAAAGCACAGAGGAGAAACATAACTACTGAAGGTTCTATAGAAGCTCTGCCAGGAGGGCATTGAGCATGTGCAAGTTTGCACAGAAGGGACTCTATTTCGAGTTTTGAAAGAAGAGAAGTTTCAAGGGGAAGACACTTATAGAGTTTCTAAACACTCTGTGGAGAAAGGCTCTGCAAGGTGTGCATCGAGCCAAAGAACACCAGGAGGGCGTGAAGCATTTCTTTACAAGAAATACTTTGGATCTGGGATACTCGAACTCTCAGAAGCACAAGAAGTGTGAAGGAGTGGACTTATTCTAAGTCCTGAAGCTCAGGGGAACAGTGGCTTTGCGCAAAGAGAAACAGACAAAGGATTTCGGAATTATGGAATTTCGGAGTTCAGGGTTTGGAGCAGTGAGAGATTATGGAGTCGCTACAACACGAACTCCCAGTACGTGAAATCCTAAGGTCTCGCGCTCGGGTTTTACTATTTCGGAGTTCGGGAATTAGAGAGGCAAATATTTGTGGAGTTGCTACATCGCGAACTCCCAGTTCATGAAATCGCGCCAACCATTGGATCTGGAGCACAGTGGTACGAGAGCCACTGGATCACAGATACGTGCACAGGAGGAGTGAAAATAGGAGGTGCACAAGAAGAAGGCTCTGGACCATCAGATCCCGCATAAAGGACCGATAGCCATCGGATATGGAAAGAGGAGAATGAGGTTTTACCCTCGTAGAAGAAAAGGATGCATTTCGGCAAAAGCCCAAAACAATCATGGTCATCGATCAGGGAGGACACGTAGAAGGTAATCAAGATTTCGGGAAAAGGCCCGAAAGATTTTGGTTCCAGGAGGATTGGGTCCTTGATCTCTCAGCAGAGGGATTTTGGCATTTCAGGAACCAGAAAGTTGATAGGCAGAGGACAGGAGGAGTCCTTACATCACGATTCCCTGAATCACGAAACCTTGAAAGAACAGGCGCTGGGATATTTTGGCATTCTGACAACCGAGAAATTGAAAGACAGAGGAAGGGGAACGCTTGCATCGCGATTCCCTAAATCATGAAAGATGGTAGCGCTTTTTCGTGGACCATCATTTCAACATTCCAGGTACTAGGTACTCGAGAGGCCAAGAATCAGGAGACAGGGAGTCCCGACTCCCAAAATCGTGAAACACGAAAACCCGAAAGGCTAAGGGAGGAGCCAGCTGTGGCGTTGAGCCTTTTCGACGTTTCGGTGACCGGAAGTTGGAGAGACAAGGAGATGGGGAAAGGTTGCTTGCAGGAGTTCCAAAACCCCGAAACTCAAAAGGTGTGTCGGGTTAGAATAGAGAAGAGCACCAAAGTAAAGGAGCGCACGCACGGATTTCTTTTTAAGACCCATGCCAGAGGAAAAGAGGAGACCTGTGGATTTGTTCAAGGGGTTCCAATAGGATCCCGAGGAGCCATTTCGACTCAGGGAAGAGAACGACCCAGATACTGGGAGGTCAGTGGACCTTCTTGAGGTAGGGGGTCTACACATTTGGTATCACAACAAATATTTTTTTGTTTGCAGATCGCATGCAAAAGGAGGACTGTGAAGGGATACAGTATGATACCATCATGTGGTATCAGAGCAGGATTTTGTTTGCAGATAGCAGACAAAGGAATTGAAAGGGTCAATTCTGGTAACATTAAGTGGAACCAAAAACAGAGAATCACCTGTAGACAACAGGTGAAGGAGGAGACAGAGTAATGATGCTTTGTGGTGATTGTTTACAGGTGTGAAACAGTCAATAGACAGCCAGGCGAGTTGTAGGACATGGGGATGCTCTTAGGCGTAGAGTGATCCATAAGTTTTCCAGGAGGGCAGATAGAAGAGGAAGAAGAAAATGGCTACTGAAGGCCATGAACGTGGTGGAAGAGGAGACCATCAGCAAAAACCCAAGGCAGAGATTGACAAGGAACTCACTGAGATAAGAGCGAGAATGGAGCAGCTTTCATTAAGAATGCAGCATAGTGTAGAAGCACGATGGGTGTATGAATGGACCATGAAAAAGAAGTTGAAGTGGCCAGTCAAGGAGTTGTTGGCCAAAAGACAACAAAGGCTGTTGAAAACATGGCTGAGGTATGCTGAAAACCTCAGTGACACATAGTTGGTTTTCATCTGTGAGCCAGAAGTTGGAGAAACCCTCAGTGATGAGGAAGAGAGATCAGTTACAGATCTCATAAACTACGAGGAGGGAAGAGATGAATTTTCCAATTTCCAGGTGGTCAATGAGATGAGATCATTGGAGGATCTCATAGACTGTCAGGAGGACAGCAGGGGAAATTCATATTGCTAGGAGGGAAATAGTATGAGATTAGATGAAGATCTCGTAGACTACCAGATGGGCAGGGCAGAAATCCCATATTGCCAAGTGGGCAAGGGAGAGAATATGAGACTGTCTGAAAGTCTCATGAACTCAGGGATGAGTTTGGGTCAATAAAAAGTGCTGATGGAGATGGGATCGATTGATCTCATAAACTGCTAGGTGGGCAGTAGTGGAATTTCAAGTTGCTAGGTGGGCAATGGAAAGAGATCAACAAAAGGTCTCGCATACTGCCAGGGGAGCAGTGATGAAAGTTCATATGGCTAGGTGGGAAATGAGATGGGACCATTTGGTCTCATAGACTGCCAGGTGGGAAGCAGAAAATTCCCAAATTGCCAGGTGGGCAAGGGAAAAGAGATGAGACTGTCTCAGAGTCTCATGAACTCAGAGGAGAGTTCAGATCAGCAAGGAGTGTTGACAGGTGAGGATCAGAAGAGAATTATGATGATTGGGGGAATTTGGGTATTCCTACCAAGAAGCCCAGTTGAGGCCAAAGCATGTGTTGCAGATGAAACAACAGTAGAAGGACAGCCAGCAGAGATTGTCAAAGAAGAAGAAGAAGAAGAAGAGGAAGCAGACAACACAAAATTTGCTGATCTGTATCAAGAATTGGAAGCCCTGGAAAGGAGGGTGATGGTGCAAATATTGCACATCAAACGGGCTAAGTTGGAGACACATAGAGGAGCATACCAACCTGGGAAGACGCTGGAAGAAGCTGGAAGTATGCTAGTAGGAGAAATGGCAGTAGCAGAACTGCCACAGGAAGAAGCTTAGCAGCAACTCAGTAATGAGACTGTAGAGCTGGAGTCTGCAGTAGAGTGGCCACTTAACACCACAAAGAGAGATAAATACAGCTTGGGAGATTGAGCAGATATTCCCACTGAGAAGACAGAAGTGCAGCAGAGAAGATTGCATACAAAGAGCTAGCCATGGGAGCAGTTGGACGAAGTGATTGAGGAAATTAGGAGGTTGATGTTGAGGTCAGCACAAGAAGTAGCCAACAATATAAATTTGAGCAGAAGGGAGCCTACAAGAGCAGCAGGGAAGAATACGTAGCAGCAGCAACAACAACATAGCTAGAGAGCAGCAGATTGACAACTCCAAGGGAAAGTTTGGGATCTAGGTGGATTTCAACACTGGAGAAGAGGAGCTCATGATTTTTCTAGATGAGGAGTATGATGTAAGAGCATCACTCCATGTTAGCAGCGTGCCAGGAAGCTAGCACATCTAGCACACAATAATGGAGAAAGGGAGAGGTACAACCCTCTCGTTTTTCAAAATTCAATTTTGAATTTAATTTTTGTAAGGCTTTTAATGCCATACCACGCATCCGTTCAGGAAGTGGTTGAGGTTTCCTTAATTGCTAGCCTGCAGCAAGTCTAGATCAATCAATTCTATGACATCCATTTAGGAATGTAGCCATAGGAGCCACTCTGTGATAATGATAGCTCAGAGACAGTGAGGTGGAGGAAAAGCTCGAGGGAGCCCTCATTTTGTAAAGAAGAAAAATTAGAGAAGAGAGTCTTTAGGGGTAGAGAGTTAGAGAGGAAAAGAGACCAGAGAAGAGGGGTCTCGAGAGAGAGATGAGACTTGTTACAGTCCAGCCTTTGTAAAAAAACCTTGTACAGGCATTTCTGATTAATACAAAGAACAGTTTTTCCTGCCCATGAATTGTTTGTGTGTGTTTATTTATTTGAATGCCATTTACATGTTGTAGATGTATGTTAAGTTCCATATGCAGGAGATAGATATATTTTACTATCTGTTTGTGAGTTTGTTAGTTTATGTTTGGGTTATTTAGGCTGTGCAAGGAGTGCACAACAAAACATCGGAAGTTCTGTAGCCAACGCAAGGAGAGCACGTCTGATCTCTGCGGATTCAGAAAGAACGTGCAAGGAGTGCACACCAGAGGGATTCACAGACTCAAAGGAAGCCTCAGAGTTACTGAATACTCTGGAGGAGGAACTCTTCAAAGGAAAGCACAAAGGAGAAATAGAACTACTGAAGGTTCTGTAGAAGCTCTTCTAGGAGGGCATTGAGCGTGTGCAAGTTTGCATAGGAGGGACTCTATTTCGGGTTCTGAAAGAAGAGAACTGTCAAGGAGAAGACACTTATAGAGTTATTGAACACTCTGTGGAGAAAGGCTCTGCAAGGTGTGCATCCATCCGAAGAATTCCAGGAGGGCGTGAAGCATTTCTTTACAAGAAATACTTCGGATCTCGGATACTCAAACTCTCAGAAGCACAAGGAGTTTGCGGGAGCGGACTTATTCTAAGTCTCGAAGCTCAGGGGAAAAGTGCCTTTGCGCACAGAGAAACAGACAAAGGATTTCGGATTTATGGCATTTCGGAGTTCGGGGTTTGGAGCGGCGAGAGATTGTGGATTCGCTGCAGCACGAACTCCCGGTTCGCGAAATCCCAAAGTCTCACGCTCAGGTTTTACTATTTCAGAGTTCAGGGATTGGAGCGGCAAAGATTTGTGGAGTCACTGCATCACGAACTCCTGGTGCTTGAAATTGTGCCAACCATTGGATCTGGAGCGCAATGGAATGAGAGTCACTGGATCATGGATACGTGCACAGGAGGAGTGCACATAGGAGGTGCACAAGAAGAAGGGTCTGGATCATCAGATCTCGCGTAAAGGACCGATAGCCATCAAATCTGGAAAGAGGAGAACGAGGTTTAACCCTCGTAGAAGCAAAGGAGGCATTTCGGCAAAAGTCGAAAATGATCGTGGTCATCGATCAGGGAGGACACATGGAAGGTGATCAAGATTTCGGGAAAAGGCCCGAAAGATTTCGGTTCCAGGAGGACTGGGTCATTGATCTCTCAGCAGAGGGATTTCGGCATTTCGGGAATTGGAAATTGATAGGAAGAGGACAGGAGGATTCCTTACATTGCGATTCCCTGAATTGCGAAACCCCGAAAGAATAGGCGCTGGGATATTTTGACATTCTAGCAATCGGGAATTCGAAAGACAGGGGAAGGGGGAACGCTTGCATCATGATTCCCCGAATCTTGAAAGCCGGTAGCACTTTGTCATGGACCATCATTTCGACATTTCGGGTACCAGGTACTCAAGAGGCCAAGAGTCGGGAGATAGGGAGTCCCGACTCCCGAAATTGTGAAACACGAAAACCCAAAAGGATAAGGGAGGAGCCATCTATGGCGTTGAGCCTTTCCGGCGTTTCGGTGACCAAAAGTTGGCGAGACAAGGAGTCGAGGAAAGCTCGCTTGCAAGAGTTCCAAAACCCCGAAACTCGAAAGGTGTGTCGGGTTAGAACAAGGAAGAGTGCCAAAGAAAAGGACCTCGCGCATAGATTTCTTTTTAAGAACCGTGCCAGAGAAAAAGAGGGGACCTGTGGATTTGTTCAAGGGGTTCCAATAGGAGCCCGAGGAGCCATTTCGGCTCAGGGAAGAGAACAATCCAGAGACTGGGAGGTCAGTGGACCCTGCTGAGGTAGGGGGTTTGCATCATTCAGTCTAACCACTGGAAGGGATAATAACCATAAGGATACTAATCTCATTGAATAATTGTCGCTAGGGTTTCTAGCAGGAGCAGTTACTAAAGAATTGTTGCTAGGGTTACTAGCAGGTGCAGTTATAGACACCCTAACCCTCTCGTTGAGGCACCTTAAGTGAAGATATTGACCGAATTTCTGGATAGAATAGTGTTCCCTATCCTAGCGCATCTCTTGGTACTCTCAGCAAGCCAAGACGTCAAGTTTGAGTTTTTGGTCAAATCTAGGGTTGACCAAGTCAAAGAAGCCATGAATTACTCTATGAAAACAAGTTAGAAGGGGATTCTAACTTCAGAGCATGGAAGACAAGGATTTATATCATCCTTTCCAAGAATAAAGTGTTGGATATTGTGAAAGGGAAGATTGTGGAACCAGAGTTTGAAGAAGGAAAAGAGAAGGAACCGCAAAACGTTGCAGTTATGGAGAATTTCAAAGGCAGCGACATCAATGACATGATTATCATACTGGATTCCATAAAATACCACTTGATACCCTACATCTCCCATCTTGATTCATCTAAGAAGATGTATGATGCCCTAACAAACCTCTTCTGAGTCAGAAACATTGGAAAAGTAATGAGTTTGAAGAATGAGCTTTGTGACATGAATATGAATGATGATGACACCATAACATCATACTTTATGAGAATCTCTCAGTTAAAATATCAACTCCAAGATACTGAAGAAATAAATTCAGAGAAGGAATTGGTAAATATAGTGTTGAATGGTCTTCCCAAGACATGGGATGCATTTTCTGTAAGCATGAACATAAGGAAGGAGTATCCTACAATTGAAGAACTTTGGACTTGTTGTGCACAAGAAGAATCAAGGATTAGTGCAAAAGATAAACCTCAAAAGAAATACAATGATCAAGCTTCACAGCAAGATTCAATAATTTCAGTAACAAAAAGAAGTTTGGCTCAAGGAAGAATCCAAATCAAGAGAAAGATATGTTAGAAATACAATGCTTCAACTGTCAAAAATATGGTCACTACAAGAATCATTGTCCCGATATAAAGAAAAGGAAGGAGACACACGAAGAATTATTTTCCGAATAAAACTAATCCTCAAATAAGACCAAGCAAGACAAAACATACCTCTTCTTCTAAGACAAGGTAACAAAATTCTTCTTGTACATACCATGTTTACATAGTTTTTGTACATATCTTTCATATCTATTTTCTAGAAGATAAGATGTTCAAAGAGAAACTATACCTATGGAATAACAACAAGATAAGGATTGGTATAACAATAACTACAAGTCAAGCAATACATATGAAAGGATGAAGTACATCAATAACTCCTGGTAACAATTCATGTGGAATTTATTACATAAGTAATAGCTACAAGATAATCCAAAACCAAAACCAATCTTGAAGAAACCTAGAAGAAGTAAAGACAAAAAATAAGACAACAATCAAGAGGAATATGGAGAAAGACTTATGACACTTTGCAGAAGGCAATAAGGATGCAGACGGAAGCGTGGACTCTGTTAGATGGAGGGATTCGATTATATATTTCCAAAAGAAGAGCATGCAAGGATTAGAAGGGATCTAATCCTAAATAATATGATCCATTAAAGATGATGAAGTATCTACTCATGGTAGAAACCATGAAAAGAAGCACATGTTCAGTGTGACTTTAGAAGAAGCCTTCTTCGAAAAGAATCCTTAAAAGTATCCCTGCCAATTCCCTGGTTCTCCATCCACATCCATGATGAAATAAAGAAATTGGAACCTTCAGGGCATGGAATCTATAGAAAACTCCATGGACTCAAGAGCTAAAGAGAAACATGAGGAATAACATGAAGATTCCAAGAGAGAAATAAAATCTAGAACAACTATTCACTGTATTGAGAATCACAAGACTACCGGCCTGATCTGAACTCACTAAAAGCAATCAAGCAGAGGAACTAAAACTTGTGATGAAGAATAGTGTAGGGAAGAATTATGAATATACACATTGCGAGATCGAGAACTAGAGGTTCTCTGAGATGGAGGGAGAAAACTATGATGATTTTTTTGTTCTAGTAAACCAGATATACCTCTACATGAGCCATTATATCTCCTGCACTATCCATGGGTTGGAGTTCACATCAGATGAATGTAAGGATTTTTCTCCTCAATAGAGTAATTTAACAAAGAAGCGTATGTAGAGAAACCTCAAGGTTTTGAGGTATACCATAAAGAGACTCTTGTATGCACATGGAAGAAGATCTTGTATGGATTCAAACAAATTGGTGTAGAGCCTCCAATGCACAATAAAACAGTGGTTAAAAACCTTCTATAACAAAGATAATGTATCATAATGATTACTCAGAACTCAAGGATGATGGATTGCCAATCCATGACAAAGATCTCATGATGGAAGAAGAAGTACCACTTGGATATGTTCCAGTTTGACCCTTGCCACGATGTTATGATCTAGCAGGAAACAAAAGATGAATCCAACAATGATATACTATATTGATCAGATCTATATGAAGCCTTCAAAGAAAACCAGTGTTTCAGAAAGACCAAAGTACATTGAGATCAAGAATTACATTCTCCAT
>SNQJ01S0251856.1:0-12962 GCA_010110895.2 Picea sitchensis | reverse complement strand
GCGAAGAAAACTAATCAAAGGCTAGGGGCATTCCACATTCTCTCACTTTTGGTTGTGCCTTTGATGAAGAATCTTGACCTCTTCCAAAATATTTTCTTGCCTCTTCAAATGTCTTCTTATGTTTCTTTGGATCAAACTCCTGTGTCTTCTATGTAGTTCTTCTAACTCCTGATTCTTCTATAATCTTCCCTGGAGTCACCCTGTCTTCTCCTATAGCAGCGCCTCCTCTAGCGATAATAACGATTCTAGGATCCACTCCATGAGGTTCTATTGAGATTAGTTGAACTTGTTGGTTCCCTCCTCGTCTCTCTTGTAGTTTGGCTAACAATGCAGCACAATCTTCTATGACATGTTCAAATGAGTTGCGGTAACTGCAAGTGGTACAAGGGTTCTGAAAATGCCTTTCCAAGTGACCTGGTTGTGCATAGTTATAACAAATGATCTAACCTAGACCTTGGCCCATGCCTCCTCCTCGTCCTCTTCCTCTGAATCTGCCATGAGGGTTGACGTTTCCTCTTCCTAGGCAGTTAAACTGTGTAGTATTTCCTTCTTGTTGTACTTCGTTCTGAATTCTATATGTATCTCTTGATCTTTCATGCAAGAGGTCATAAGCCCTACAATATTTCTCATCATGCCCCACAAATTTATAGAATGTGCAGTAGAGGTTGGTAGGTTTCTAGACATATTTTTTCATGTAATAGCATTCTCGAGGGCGATGTCTATTTCTACATACCTTGCACCAAGGTAGAGTAACCTGCTTCAAAGAGCTTGAGGCTCCTAAAGCTAAGTACTCATGAAATAGAGGATAGTTCTCCTTGTCATGACCTTCTGATTTGCATCTGATACACCAAATATCTTCTCTTTTATCTTTTCCCTTATCCTTTTTCATCTCTTCGACTTACAGTGATAGGCTAGTTAGCTGACTCAAAATTTGACTCATACCTGAGTTGGACTCTCCAATAGGGGATGATTCTAGTTTCATGGTGATCTCCAACACCTCAGCCTATGAAGCAATCTTCTACTGCATCAGAGGGACTCTGATAAGTGGTAAGAGGGAAACAATAAACCATTCTTTATTCTTTTCGTCTCGAATCTGAAAACTCAAATGGCCTGTCAGGGTCTTAAACCTCTGATCAAACTCCCAAATAGGTTCAGCTACTCTCTTCTTGATTTATTTCAACTCTGTAATGCACTGTGACTCCAATTTGGGTTTCTTGAATTCTACAATCAATGGAGTCTTGATCTCGTTCAACGGTTTTGGTTGTACAACTCCTTGGATGAACTTCATGTACCAACTCAGTGCGCGGTCTCTTAGGGTGGTACTAAAATGATCTCTCTTAACAACTTCTTTGGTGAAATTCTTAATACTCCATACAAATTTTCATAAGAACCAATGTTGATCAGGATCTTCATATCCATCTCCCCTAAAGGTGGGTAACCTCATCTCATCTTCCATATATCTTCGTAGGGTTCTTGCCTGAGTATGCACTGAACCACTTGTACCAGTGCTCTGAGTGCTCTGATAACTTAGGTTACTCTGGTTACTTAATGTTGTTAAAACAACATGAGGCGTAATAGTACTTACTTCAATAGTCTGCGCAGTTCCTGAAGTTTCTGACTCTTCTTGACGAGGTTTTTTAGTCTTCCCCTCTTCTKCCCTAGAGGACTCTGAATGTTCCTCATTCAGTAACTCTTCTTCTTCTCCACTGTAGAATCCTTCTTCCTGTGCTGGTAGTTCGTGATTATTCTCAAACAAGTTCACCAGAGGAACTTCTCTAAAGGTTCTCTCACTGCATGTGTGTTCGACCTCTATGTCATTGTCACTGTCTGAATTCTTGAACATTATCTTTTTCAATCTGACCCACTATTGTATCTTAACGATGTTCTTCTCATGCAATAGCATCTTGATATTCAACTTCAAGAAGTGTAAAAATTTCCCTCTCGGACCCTTAAATAAATATCTCTCTGCTTGGCTAAATGATTCTACTCTATCAATAGCAAACTCGGTAATGTACCCTCAAATGGTACTATCAAACTAGTAGTCTACTGCTCTTGACACAACGTTATCAACTCTCTTGACCTTCTTGATCAGCGGCGATGTCCAAACCACAGGTGGTCTGAGTCTGATTTCGAACTGGGTATCTGCTAATCTGGCTAGCCACTCGTATAGCTCCTTATGAATTCCTCCAAAGAAAATCTCATGTATATTAGTAAAGATATACCTTCCCAACCAATCCTCTGTACTAAGATTAGGTTTCTTATTATGAGATTCAACGAAGTCCTTCTCGTGTTCTTCTATCCACTTCTGAATCTCTGTCTTCGATGGAAACCACCTTGACATTCCCTCAAGAAGATCTTGGTCCCGAAAATGCAACCATTTGTTGGCATGAGGGAAAAACCAGGGTTCAACGCACCAACAAGCCCTAACTACTGGCCCTTTCGAAAACACCTACGAAGCAGATGTAGTCTCACCCGAAGTAGCTATAGGGGGTTGTAGGACACAGGTGTCTACAACCAAAGGAAATGAAAAGTTGATCCAAGTCAACCCTCTCACAAATATAGTTAGTCTTTATCTTTCTTCAGCCTACTGCGCGAACTATATCTCAAATCTAACACAATATTGTACTAATAGTATATCAGAGATCAGAAGAACACAACATCAATCACACCCAACAACAAGATATATGTGGCTCACCCTCTCCCTATGGCTACATCCATAGAACTGCACTTTATAATATATTAGATGAAAGAATACAGTTCTATCTGCACTCTTAGCTTACATATCTTTCTTTCTTTCCCTTCCTCTCTTCCCTCCCTGCGCACCCAACTGTAGGGTTGATCTTTTCACCCAACTGAAGATCCTACAAAACAGACTTCTCTCACCACATGATACTTCTCTCTCAAAAATAACAACAATCACTCATCATCCCATAATCGAACCTATCCCAGGTCCTCTTGAACTTTATTTATACATTACAATGACTCTTGGACAACCTTAGGCTGAAACCTAGGTGTCAAAACCCTAAATACCAAAACCCTAGGTCAACTTGACCCATGTTTTCAAGGCTTCACCAACCTGTCCTTCCTTATTTCTTGGGAGGTTCTCCAAAGCATCCATTGGTGGCTTTTTCTACTTGTTGAGTCATCCACGATCCATCTTCCTTGTTGATCTGGCTTCCTCGATCCCCCCGTCCAACGACTTTCTTTCTCTTACTTCGCTCTGTCTTTTCTTCTCTTTTGGTCACTTCGACCCAATATCAATCAAATTGTCTTCTACATAGTTCGCACTTCACACTTATTTCCTTAATAGTCGCAACCTTCCATAAACAAGGGCCAACATGCATCTACATGCACATGGAATGTATTTTTCCAGTCTGGAAATACTAATATCGGCACGGTAACCATATTTTCCTTCAAGGTATCCAGACTGTGTTGACACTCGTCATTCCACTAAAACTTTGTATCCTTCCTTAAAAAAATTTCCATTGGTGTTGTGATCTACCCATATCCTTTGATGAATTTCCTGTAATATCATGTGTTTCCTAAAGTTTCTTTTAGCTGACAAACTATTTTTGGTGCTGGCAAGTTAACAATGACTGCGATCTTTTCCAGATATACTAATAAACCTTGTTTTCATAATATGTGGCCCAATAGTATCCCAACCGGTGTTCCAAATATGAATTTCTTGATATTCAATGATATCTAGCACTGCCTGGATCTTAGTAGCATCATTCATAAAACTTCCACATGGTTTTTCAACAGACTATAGACTATCCAATCATCCAGGTATACTTCAATAAATTAATGGATGAATTCCTTGAATGTTGCGATGAACACTCTGGAAAATATTGTTGGTGCGTTCTTCAGTCCAAACGGCATGACTGTGTACTGATAATATCTCCATTCTTTCACAAATGTGATCTTGTGTCTGTCCTCATGTGTTATCTTAATCTAATGGTAGCTCGAGAATCCATCCGTGAATTAGTAAGCTTCATGTCCTCCCACATTCTCTAACACTTCATCTGTGAACGGTGTAGGGAACAGGTCATGTAGGCATGCATCATTCAACTTCCTCAAGTCGACGCATATATTGATCCCTCTTCCTTGTTTCTTGTCCTATACTACCATCGGGCTTATCCATTATGACTCCTCAACTGGTTCTATGATGTCGGCTTCGAGCATCCTGTCGATCTCATATTTAAATTTATGTTTATATATGGGGTTCAGTCTATAGGTTCATTGTATAATAGGTCTCACTTCAGGTCTGAGTGGTATCTTCATTTCTCCCATTTCTCTGGCTATACCCTTCATCTCTGTGAATGTTGTCAGAAAGAGGTCACCATATTCGCGTAACAACTCTGTGATATGTTATACTGTTTGCTCATCCCAGTAATATCCAATGTTTTCCATTTTGGGTTGCTCACTTGTCCCGATGTTAACTTTATTTACCTTGATTGGCATGGAAATGACTTTTGATTCGATGGTTGGGCCCTCCACATCTCTTTCGCCTTCTACTTCTTTGATCTGAATATTGCACGGATCGTCTTCGTCTGGTGCTTTCTCCTATACATGGTAACATGGAAACAGTTCCTTGATTGTCTGTTTATTCCACTATTTCTCTTATGTGATAAATTATATTTTTGGTTCTTTGATGAATATTACTCCTCTAATCCATTTAAGGGTTGCATTAATGTTGGGTTTCTCATGCTCAAATGAGAAAGTGACTGTGAAATTTTGTCACAATGTCGTCCATTTCGTAGTTCCTTTGCGCAATTCCTGGTCTGTATACCAATTTGTTGGGATGCCCTCTAGAGTATGTATGAAGTGATGAGGCCATTCCTCTGGTGGTGTCATTTTCCACAGCGTTCTACATGCCTCCAAGTGTTCCGCTAGTGCTCTGTGTCCTTCATATTTTTGTTGTTTGTTGTTTTTTTGTTCTACACCGAACCTTATGCACAGTAACCGCTTACATTGGTACCAGTCTATGATTGTCTCTTTGTGTGCACCCCACCATCTTTCCAGTGTGGCCTTTAGTGCTAAGTCAAGTGCTAATAGTCTCTAGTTATCTAACACTACTTCTTTGTACTGTGTCAAGAATGTTTCCAAATCATTTATTCCATGCAAACTGGGTGGTTCTTTGATTTCTGTGCCTATCCATCTTACTGTGCGGTCTATTCTTTCACATCTTCTCGTGGATACTTCGTGTATCCTTTGTTTCATGTTTTCTAACCTGGTATCTAAGTCTGTTGCACATGAAGTAATGCTTCGCCAAATGAGTACCATGTCTGTAGTTGGGTTTACGTAATACTCATCGTGCGCAGTTGTTCTTTACAACTCGATGATTTACTATAATTCTAGGCAAGTAGGTTCTACAAACCTCTCCCCTTATGATGGGTCTAATGGCACGATGACCCTATATTCTCTGGACTCAAATGTCATTTTCCTGGTCTTCAAATTGATTATGGACTGGTTGTCAAATGCCTAATACAAACCAAGAAATACCGGGTAAGGTGTTGTGCCATCCACTATTTCAATGACTTCGAAATATACTTTAGTGCACAGTCCATCAAGATCTATTGTTACTCCTTTCAGTCTACCTATTGGTAGGAATCTGTGCTAATTTTCTAGTTTTAATTGAACATGTGAGTATCCTAATGTTGGTTGTCCCATGCATTTCCATGTCTTCTTTGATAATACATTCACTTCAGATCCTAGATCCAGTATAATGTCTCCCATATTGAAATCCCCAATGTTATCATTTGGTCTAAATTCCCAACTTTTTCTTCTTCTTGTGTGTAGGTGATTAACTGTTTTTGGTTCTAGATTTTCTTTCGTCTCGCTGYTACATTTCTCTAGTATGTTTTGCAATATCTTCATAGATGATGGATCACTTAATACTTTCAAACATGATTGAAAAAAGCCTTTGATTGTACTTACTTGTCCCATGGGTTTCATCCCATTGGTATGATCCAGTGATGGCGACATCTCATATTCTGGTGCTTCCTGGTGTTGCTATGCAGTTGAAGTCGACGATGTGTCCTCCTTCTAAAATTATTTTTTGGCCTCCTTAAAGATCTCATTTTCCTTTTGTGTGTCGAACTGCTTCCTTAGTTCCATGTTCTTCTTTACCCATTGGTTCTACACTAGTTCCTGTCGAACTGCGTCRGTGCCTRTTTTAGCTCCTCTGTGGGTAACTATGTTGATATTTCATCCTTCATCCCTTGCTTCGGCTAAAATCCACTAAACATTCTGATTGTTCTGGTTCATCTTTTCCTGAATATTCACTAGTAGTGTCAGACATTCCTCTGTATCATGGTCCAATGCACGACAATACATACAAGTTGTTGGTGGAAGTGGACATTCTCATGCATAATGTCCTCGTTTTTTGAAAATTGTGACATTTGACTGGTCCTCTACCTCATTCGAAACCTCCTCTGGATTGTCCTCCTCCTCTGTAGCATGCTCGATCACCTCTCAACGCGTTATACTGAGGCGTCTATTTATACTGCGTAGTATTGTACTGGGGCTGTGTTGGTTTGTACTGTGGCTGTGCATTACTGTATGGTTGTTGCACAGTATTATACTGTTGTTACGCAGTGTTGTATGGATTTCGGATTGGATTGAACTACAATGTTGCTTGCCCAATCATCATTTCAGCCTGTACTCTATATCCATTTGATGTTCTTTCTCACAGCAGCTCCATAGTTCTGCAATATTTATCATCATGGCCCATTGACTTGCAAAAGGTGCAATATGAACTCTTTGGAACTGTTTGGTATTTCTACATCATCGTGCACTGATAAATGCCATGACTCAATTTCTTTCATATTTCACACCATAGTCCTTCGGGTGGTAACAGATTTGGCATACCTGCTACCATATATTGCGTGAATGTTGGGCACTCATTCTTGTGGTGTTCTTCCGTCCTTCATGTGGTACACCAAATGGCTTCTTGTTTGTCCTTGTTCTTATTCTGGTTTAGCTGAAACATTATATTCTTTAAATCCTCCTTCAATTCTTCAATAGTTGGGTCTGTCTGCTGGTATTGGTTCTCTTCCAGTTGTAAGGCTGCCTGTAGATCCTCTGCCTGCATCTGAAATTTTTGTTGTCGTAAAGGGTATTTTAAGTGGGGGAGTAGTGAGTTGAAAAACAGGGGTCGATGTTGCATATCAGTCATAAGTTATTTTAACTTTCCCTTCAGTCACTTGAATCTCTTATCAATCTCCCATACTGATTCTCCTGGTTTCAATCTTATTTCAATCATCTCGTTCATGTACTGATCCTCTGAGCTTGGCTTCTGGAACTCATTAATCAGTAACTTTTTAATGTCAGCCAGTGTCATTGTCATTCTAGGGGCACTGTTTGTGTCTAGACTCATGTACCAGTCTAGTGCACGGTCTCTTAGCCTAATCGCTAGCTGCGCAAGTTTGGTATCTTCATCACTAATCTGTTTTGCTTCCCAGATCTTTGCACAAATGATCAAGTGCTTCTCAGGGTCTTCTATTGCTTCTCCTCGAAATTTTGGTAATCTGATGGTGGGATCGTGTCATGCCATTCTGAATACTGAACTACTACCTCCTCTGCACGGTGTAGATACTTGACTAGTGTTGCCTGAATTAGCTCCTCCTGTTGTTTCTCCTTGTGTAGATATACTTCCTGCTTTCAGACTTTCTTCGAACTTCAGTTGTCTAAAAGGTGGTGTTCTCTTTGGTKTATTAGTTGCACATGGGTTTATGGGTTCCACAMTAACATTAATATGGACAGGATGGTTKCCTTCTCCTTCCGTTMTTTGACCTCTCRTTTCCTCTCATATGTTGTGCACAAGATTTCCTCAATCTTCTCCATAGCCCGTAGATCCCCTACCTCTTCCTCATCACTCGCCAAGCCTTCCCTCGTGGCTATAGCTCTCTTCTTAGTATTCACCTTGTATTGGTAGGGTGCTCCCCTACGCGTCTTCCCATTGACGCTAATATCCACTTGATCTAGTCATCGTCCATCATGATCGGGTCCAAGGGTTCCTCCTCCTTCTTGCCTTTATCCTTCCCTCCTTCCATTTATCCTCACTCTGTCAGTGCTTCCCCCCTTCCCCCATGCACTCAGGGAATTTTAGTTGTCTGATTCCATTGTCATTACCCCTTTGTTATATAGTAGTATCTTAATAGAAGTATACAGTGATCAAATGTACCTTCCTCGAGGTTCGCGTAGAAATTATTTCTTCGCTRCACTGTATGACTTTGTTGTGTCCACTACAAACTCTGTTATTAAGCCKGCCATAATATTGTCAAGCCAAAAGTCCACTGCGTGGGTGAATTTTTTGTTCACCTGTTGTAACTGCACAATCTATATTGGGGTCCAATCTAGCYRTCGAATCCAGTTCATTGGATGGTTATCCTTCAACCTTAGTATCCACTCCTACAGTAGATGTGGAAAATCACAAAAAAAAKACTTCGTGTAAATTAGTARACATGTATTTGTCCAGATATTTGCGAGGTGTGATTCTAGGGTTTCTACTGTCTTTCTGTGCAAACTCTATCTCTTTGGTTCTCAACCCACCTTCAATTTCTTCTTTCATAGGGTTCCACAGTCTCAACATTCCCTTCTAGTGGCTCATTGCTCTCTTCTTTTCTTCGTTCTTTTCTCGCTCAATCTATCTCTTCTACCCACTCCTTTCTTGCTCCTACCAACATGGAAACGGAACCATTTGTTGGTATTTACTCTTCCTTTCTTACCATCTGAGTTCTTGACCCAAGGTTCATGTCTTTCGGGTTTCCAACAAAGCCTCTAAAACTATCAGCCCTCCTGGTAAACCAGAAGGCAACACAACACACAGAATGTGTTGCGTAGTCTCACCCGAGATAGCTTTAAATGGGTGGTTGTAAGACTCAAGTGTTTACAACCTAGGATTGAGTATGAGATAGGAGATCGTTACTCAGAGCCATCTACTATAAATTGTGATTGCAATCTACTATTATTCGTGATTATGCATTATCTTCTACAGTATTCCCTTAACAACACAACCATATTTCATAACAATATAATAACTCATTCATTCATTAAATGAAACAATTAAATGTTGAAATAAGACAAAGATATACATGCATTGATCACATTACACATATATTACCGTGGTTCACCCCCTCCTGGGCTATGTCCACAAATATTTGGCTCTTGGCTCTTTTATTATGGTATTTCTGCATCTCCAGCACCATGCACTTACAATTCTCCTTAGATGGGTAGGATCTATATGAGGTGAACTAGATTGCACCAGGATCCTCATCTTGTGATCTAATCCTCAAATATTCCTTCTCTCCTCTCCTCTAGCTCAATAGCTTACAATATAGTTCATAACCACATTACATAGCACATCAATTCATATATATCTATGATGGAACAATACAAAATCGAACTAACAAGGAACCCCCTATGATACCTACGTATATATATATATTTATACATTTCGGGCTCTTCATCCATTTTCAATATATTACCAAAACCCTAACCCTACCAACGTTAGGTCTTCCTCCCATGCACGCGTGTTGTTCTTCCTTCCAGCTGTCACTTTCCTTGTGCACGCTTTCTTGCATGCATGCGTGCTGTGTTTTCCTCCAGTTTTTACTTCAGTTTATGCATTCTTTCCTTCCCCACGATCATCCTTATTTCAACTTTGGCCTATTGCCAACATCTCCATAGCCTAGAGATCCTCTACCTCTTCCTCGTCGATTTCCAAGCCTTCCCTCGCGGCTACAACTCTCTTCTTGGTATTCACCTTGTATTGGTTGGGTACTTCGCTACGTGTCTTTCCATCTATCACCATGATTCTCTTGATCTAGTCGTCATCCATCATAATTGGGTCCAAGGGTTCCTCCCTCTTTCCCTTATTCTTTTTTCCTTCCATTTCTCCTCTTTCTGTAAGTTCTTCCCACTTCCCCCATGCACGCAGGGAACTTTAGTTGTCTGGCTCCATTGTCATTATGCCTTTGTTATATAGCAGTATCTTAATAGAATTATGCAGTGATCTAATGTACCTTCCTCGAGTTCCTCATATAAATTATTGCTCCCCTGCGCTATACGACTTTGTTGTGTCTAATGGAAACTCTGTTATAAAGCTTTCCACAATACTGTCGAGCCAAAAATCGACTACGCGGGTGAATTTGTTGTTCACCTGCTGTAACTGCTCAATCCGTACCGGTGTCCACTCTAACTATCAGATCTGGTCTGTCGCATGGTTATCCTTCAACCTTAGTATCCACTCATGTAGTGAATGTGGAAAATCATAGAAAAATACTTCATGCAAATCAGTAAACAAGAATTTTTCAAGATATTTGCGGGGTGTTCTTCTAGGGTTTCTGTTATATTTCTGTGCAAACTACAGCTCTTTTGTTCTTAGCCAAGTTTTGATCTCTTCTTTTGTGGGATTCCATGGTCTCAACATCCCCTTATAGTAGTTCATTGCTTTCTTTTCTTCTTTAATATTCTTTTTCTCCGCCTCTTCACATCTACTCAATCCCCTCATGTTCCTACCAATGACAACAGAACAATTTTTTGGTTAAATCTGTCATATATACTTTCTGATTTTATTGACCCAGGGTTCATGTCTCTTCGGGGTTCCAACAAAGCCTCTAAAACTATCGTCCCTCCTGGTAAACTAAAAGGAAACATAGCGCACATGGTGCACTGCTTCGTATCACCCAAGATAGTCCTAATGGGTGGCTGCAATACTCATGCGTTTACATCCTAGGATTGAGTGAGAGATCTGGTAACGGTGTATTGGAAGTGCTACTGTAACTTAGTAATGCAGTATACCATTATCATGATTTATGAAAAAAATACAATAACTCATTCATTTAGCATATCTATATCTACTGAGACAATACAGAAGTACATGCATTCAATCACATAACATAGATGTTACCTTGGTTCACCCCCTCCTAGGCTACGTCCACAAAGATTTGACTCATGTCTCTTTTATTATCGTTGTTCTGTCATTACAGTGTCACGGTCTTACATATCTCCTCAATTGGGTAAGATCTATATGAGGTGGACTATATCAAACCAAGCTCCTCAGCCTTCTATCTAACCCTCAAGATCTACCCTTCTCTTTCCTCTCTTTCTCAACATCTTACAAAAGTAGGTCATACAACAAAATATTACCTATCAACTCACTACAACAATTCTCTCTATAATAATGACTAGTATCTCCTCTGAGACCTAGGTATCTCTATTTATACGTTTCTGGCTCTTCATCCATTACAATACATTACCAAAACCCTAACCCTACCATTTTTAGGTGTTCCATGCATGCGCGTATGATTCTTTTCCTTCCAGTTGTCACTTTCCTCATGCATGCCTTCTTTCCCAAAATTGCCTTTCTTTTCGCCTTGGTCTGCTTCCAACAAAATTCCAAAAAGTTAATGTATTAATACTAGGCTTTTCATAGGTGTGAAAATATTTGTCTACATGCTTGTGCACAAGAGTTATAACGAACTCATCATTCTCCAGTAGTTAAGTCTTCTCCCTTTTACTAGCTGGTTTATACTGGCACACATTTCTTGTATCAAAATCACCTATAAGAGAAAATGCAAAAAAAAGAACATTCAAACTGAAGGATGATTTTTCATGAGAAGATATCATGTCAATCACTATGTAAATCTCATCGATTAATTGTATGGATCACAAGATCTGGAGAACCATTCCACTATCAAATACTGCAGAGTCTAATTGGGCCTCGATGGTGGGTTTTGTTACTACTTTTGATTTAAAGGGATTCAAGTCCCCTCAACACATTCCACATACCCTCGAAAATGGAATGACATGTACTACCCATATAGAATAGTCGTACCTTCAAATATATTAAAACTCATACCATTATACATCAAACAAACTTGGGTCCATTACCCAAACCTTTGTGTTACCAGAATTCGCTATCAGACTTTCTCCAAGGGTTGAAATCAATCAATAAGGGTTGACATCAATATACAATATCACTCTCCAATGGTTGACATCAATTACAACCAACAATCCATACCAATTGTCCATCAAACTAAGCCAACTGTCTGACAACTCTCCAGTCGAGGTCACCTAAAAAGGAAGAATTGAACTCACAAATAGAAGCTTTGAGAATGTGCTACATGTTTCCAAACTTTCCATCAATCTTCTCTTTGTGTATAAGATGAAAAACTCCAGCACCAGAAAGACATTCATATTCACACCTGATGTAGTGGATATCTATGACATGCAAACCAATTCCAAGGTTTCTACCGGTGAGGCAAATCATCAATCTAGACTCTACACATTTTCTGAATTTATTGAACCAGATTATGCATTACTTCTTACCCATGTTGATGAAAGTAGTAGGATATGGCACAAAAGGTTAAGGAATTTAAATTTCAGATATATGAAATATATTAACAAGCAGGGAATGGTTGATGGTCTACCTGACATCCACTTCTCCAAAGGAATTTGTGGGGGATGTGTTCTTGGAAAACACTCTCAAGAGAAATTCGACAAAGGAAAGACTCGGAAGGCTTCCTTTCCTTTAGATCTGATCCATAGTGACCTCATGGGACCTTTTCCACATCCATCTATCAGTAAATCAAGGTACATGCTCATGTTTGTTGAAGATTTCTCATGCTTCACATGAATTTTTTTTCTTGAGAAAAAATCATAGATCTTTCAACACCCCAAAGATTTCAAATCCCTTGTTGAGACACGGTCTGGAAAGAAAATCAAAGTCCTTCGAAAAGATAATAGGGGAGAGTATGTCAACCATGAGATACAAAATATTTGTCATGAGACAGGGATTCAATTGCAGCACATGGTTCCCTATACTCTACAACAAAATGGATTTGTTGAGCGGAAGAATAGATCTCTAAAAGAGATGGCATCTTCCATGCTACATGCAAAGTCACTTCCCTAGATATTATGGGTTGAAGCACTTAATTGTGAAATGTTGGTTGTGGAGC
>SNQJ01S0251855.1:0-12915 GCA_010110895.2 Picea sitchensis | reverse complement strand
TTAGTTTAGTTTCTTGTATTTAGTTTTAGTTAGTTAGTTTTATTTGTTTTAGTTAGTTTTAGTTAGTTTTATTTGTTTTAGTTAGATTAGTTAGTTTATATTAGTTTTCTCTTTGGTTTCCTTAAGACCTTAGAGCGGCCAACAGAGCCGTTAAACTCGTCAGGGTGGTTCATTCCAAACGGCTTGGGTTATTTAGACAACCCCGGACCGGTTCCACTCTCTCAATTGACGGACATACAATTTCGCCCGTCAACAGTAGCTCAAATGGAGATAACAATAGATCAACCTCAAATACTTTATATTCAAAAAAACTGGGTTACAAAGTAGAGTCGAGATTGTTCCCAAAATAACTCTCTTGGAATTTCTAAAAAATATATATAGTTCAATACATATTCTCTAAAATTAAAATGTGTTTGTCATAATGATTGGGATTGGGGCTCCCGTGGACCATAAAACAGATATGTATAAAAATGAAGGTCGTAGAAAGAAGAAAATGGGCGGCGGAAGGCAACAAGACCTGGAAAGAAGAAAAAGGAAAATATCAGTCTTCGGTTAAACCTTCTATTTAAAGAGGTGGAGTAACCGAATGAAGAGCTTGATAAAGATAGGAAGATGTGATCAATATGAACTTACTATCATGGTATCTCTCCTTTATCACTTGCTCAATGACTTCATTTTATGGTTTTCCTTGGTGGTTACAGGAATTGTCTCAAATGTCGTTTGCCTTTCATTGGTGAGGTTATTGACAACCTTTTTGAACCACTCCTCGATGTACCTCCTCATAGGTGCCACGTTAATTTCATGCCAGATTTTTATATTGAAGAGTTCTCCTTCCAATTCCCTTAGATCAATAGAATTGTTTTGTAATGCTTCTTCAATATATTGATTTTTGATCGAATAATCAACTAGCTCGTTTTCCACGTCATCTTCACCATATTCAAGAATTCCATAGAATTTTTCAAATGACAACCCTTTAAAGATCTCAACTTGTTCATCAAATGCTTGCTTGGTTAAGAACAATGAGTTGAGTATCAATTTCGGGTCTTGGAATTCATTGGTGTTGCCAGCTAAATCTATCTCAGTTAGCTTCTTGAATAGTTCCTCTCTTCTAGTTATGGCCTGGCTACATGCTTGAACAATACCATTCAGGTTTTTTGCCTTTTCCTTCCAACATGCGTTCAGTTATTTTATTCGGTTCGGAGAAGGGAGATCCTCCTCTCTTCTTCTCAATTCTTTCATATTGGTAACTTTAACACCAAATGGTACAACCGCATTGAGGTAGAAACCTTCCTCGTTTTTCAAATCTTCTTGCAGATATTCATGAAAAGCGTGTGCTCTCGTTCCAAAAGAGACCATGCTATTTGGCATCTCCCAAGCCTTTGTTATTAATTCCATTCATTTCTTGATATTATTTTCCACATAGCCTCGAGCTGATGTGAGAAGGCTTTCCAATCCTTTTAATTTTTCCGCATGTGTGGCAGGCTCAATCAATGCTAAAGGACTAGCAAGGACTGGAATGGGCATTAAAGCTTCCTCCAATTCTTTGATTCACTCCTTTAACATGACATTCTCCGCTTCAAGGCCTTCAACAGAGTTGTCTACAACATCTCTAGTAGCTCGGTGTATCTAGGAAATTTGGGAAGGTCGCATGTTCTGTAGGTTAATCTCTGAACGAGATTTCCCCTTCTTATTCTTTATATCTCTTTTCTCAATAATCAAATTTTTGGATTCATTGTCAAAAACAATGCTCTGAAATGAAAAAGAATCTTCTTCGTCGAAAGTCTCGGTCTCAATTATTTCCATCTAAAGGTTATGGTGAGCCATGTTCTCTAGCTGGTCAACGTTTGGGAACACTTTCTCAATGTCAATTTAGAGTTCCATATCCGCGAGGAAGAGGTCATGGATGTCACTTTCTCCTCGAGGTCCCTCCTCTTCTTGCACAATGCTTTTTTGTTTCTTCCTCAAGGGAAGTTTATAAGAACTTTCAATTTTTTCGGAAGGAGGGTTCTTATCTCCTCCTCCACCTGAAGAACTATGGGTGACTTTCTTACTTGGGTAGGTTTTTGGAGAGCTGCTCCGAGATGTAGTATTATTTGGCGTGACATTCAGGGATTGGGCACTTTTCTCACCAGAACCTTTTCCTCTTTGCTTGTATGACTCATTGATGATAAGTATTGTCTCCATGTCATCGGTGTTATGAGCGGGAGTTCCTGCGGCATTGTCTCCATCTTCATTCATATTAGTGTTAATGAAAGAATTGCTTAAACCGACATCCAATAGATGTTTTACAAAAATACCACTAGGGTCGATCCCTTTTACTTTTTCGACATATTTTAAATTGAGTTTGTGGAAGTGGCATGTGAATTCATCAATCTTTTTCATATTTCTGAATACGAAATCCCCGACTTTCCAAGGCAGAGGTATGAATTGTTTTTTTCTCTTTTCATGGAAAAAATGCAACCAGCAAGTGTACTACCTTTCTATCTCAACAACAAACATTTTTTCAGATATGTGGCACGAAAGGAAGGAAGGATTTTCTTTGCATCCAAAATTCCTTATAACGTTATAATTTTCCATTTTTTCTAGTTTCCCCTTCCTATCTAGGAACTTACTCGCCTGGTCAGACATTCGGGGAGCATTTTTTTGAAACAACAATTCTTTAAAAACTTAGACAAAATCATTAAAAACTTCATAAAAATGTTGAGAGGCCTTGTGCCTCCACAATGTTTGATACCAGAAGGTTACTAGGTCGAATTCACAGTTTACCTTCTTGCAGATAGATAATCTTGGGAATTGACAGCAATGCGCTATCGTGAAAACCAAATAAGATGACATAAAAAAAAAAAATCCTTCTTGTATTACGCTAATTGGGAAGATATTTCAATGGAAATCAACTTAACCCAATCAAATATGACATGTTCCTTGACCGTAAAATAAAGAATGTAAAGAATCATCCTGGAGATGTTTCCTGTGGTTTCATGTCCTATTATCCTCATAAAACTCCATGCAATTTCCCAAAAGGGATTTTTAAATGATCCAACCTGCAATATTGTGATGTCCTCGGGCACGGTCGTTGGGTTCTCTAGGAATTCAGGTAAGACATCGAGTCCATTGTCATTCTTTTTTAATAACTCCCTACAATATTCACCTTTGAAGGTGAGCGTTGGGTCAGGAAGCCTCAACATATTACGGAAAACCTAAGGTGACAGAGAGACATGGGAATGGTCCCACAACTAGATGATCTATTGGCTTGGAATGTGTCACTCGGCGCACCAAGTGACCAACTCCTTACAATCAAAAACTTTTGGGATAAACCCTATGTGAGCAATTCAAGACGTCCAGATTACTTCCTTCTGGGCATAAGGGAATGAATAATAGGAATATTCCCTAGACCACTAAAAACTATGATCCTTGCGGCAGAAAATATTCATTGTATCTCCACTGAAATGTTGTCAATTTGCTGCCATAAGTCGAGGAGAACATTCCCTTGCTCCAAAATATGTTAGGAATGAACGTTGGAGGGAGATGATCTTGTTGAGGAAAATATATGGAATGATATTACTCAAGCATTTTTATATTTTTCTTGGCTAAAGAAAAATAGACGGGAATATCACCCTATGTTTATAGCCAACAAAAATAACATCCTAACTCACAAGTATTAGTTACAAGTGTTTAGGCTAGTCTTTTATCAAGAAAAAGCTTGTTGGAATTTTATTTTTTATGTAATTTTCTGAACATATCAGTTGCTGAAATAAATGTAAAGATAGAAGTAAAGTCACCAAGATGATAATCGAGACAGATGAGACATACAGAAATCCATTATTTCATTCAAGTTCACCAAAGAGTCATTTTCCTTACAAAATCTCATACAGAAATTTTGGACCAAAGTCAAACTTAGACATCCCGATGGAACATACAAGAGGACCTCTGACAGAAAACCAAAACTGAACTCTAAAATATGGATCATCTTGCCATATATTGCTACCCACTCAACTCTGCACAATAGCCTTTGTCAGTCATGAAAACTAATTCACAAACAGATAAGTCTACACAGACTATCAAAGATAGATCAACACCTCTGAAAAACAAGTGTTTGAATGATGTGATTCAGCCTTGAATATTGTTGTCTACAATAAAACCCTACTATCATAAAATAAAATCAGGTTTGTGATGAATAATGAATGAATGAAAACCAAACTATCTCAACATAAACTCAAAGAGAAAACCTTAGTATGCTTCTGCTTCTATCATTTTTTTATTCCTCCCTTTCCTTTTTCTTTTAAACAATTAGAATTGGTTGAAGTAGTTGAACCAACTCATTAGTTAAGTTAATTAAAAGAATCAACCAAATTTTAGTTAGGGGAAAAGTAATAATCATAATAAGGGTTATAAATAAATAATAACTAGTAGGTGGGACCCCTTGTGACTCCCTTTAGCTCATAACAATCATAACATAACTAGTTAGTTAAGAAAAACACACCTCCTTGTGACTCCCCATCAACATATTCACATTTGACAATTAGCTCATGATTTTGAGATTATTTTCAAAAAACATTACTCATATATCCAAAATAAAACATGATGTCCAAAGATTCCTGAAGTCAATTGTCATCAACAATAGATAAAATAAAAACTCAAAAGCCATATTTCTCAGTTTGTGAGGCAATCTTTCCCTTGTTGATTCTATCATCTTTTAGTCCTTTTGCACCTGCTTTAGGATGTGTGGATCCTTAAGACTCATCTTGTTGATCATATGATAACAATCATCCTTGCAATGCAAGTGGGCGGACACAGATTTTCCAGAATTATCTGAAGATGCGGAAGGGGCAGTAGTGACCTTCTCTTTGACAGAGGCATAATAGGCCTATGTTTTCAGCCTTTTATTTGAATAGCTCATCCCTGCATGAGTGATTGATTATAAAATAATAGTTTAAATAACCACACATGACAACTCTTTTAAAAATATGAAATATATTTTGGCTTAGCAACATATCAAACTCATGCAATCCAATCCATACCAATTGTTAAATTGTTTGTCAATGAGCAGGGGGTGAACAAAGGGTTCTGGGATATGTGAGGGGTTTTTATTGAGTGAAACATGATATAATGAGAGGGGGGGGAGCACGGTTATTTCTCAATGACAACAACAATCAACTGTGATGAAAACCAAAGAAAACAACACTGTAATCCATCCAAGACACTGCCACTTCCAACTGCGTCAACACAAAAATTCTCTTCACTGTAATCAATTTTAGAACAAGGAATGAAAAATGAATATCGGAAGGTGAGGGGGTTATAATTAGCGGAAAGAAAAATAATGGTGGGGAAAGATAGTGGATATTGTCAATAAAATCAATTAAGTAATCCATATAATCATTATTTCCAAAGAAATACATCGACTGGATGACCATTGTGACCCAACTAACAACCATTGTGCATAGTCAAGCAACTTTGTTAATTAACTAGTCCATTGTGCATAATCAAATATTTAACACAATGCCATTACATCAGGACAATATGCATTCTACAACAAACTATAAGGGAACTTTGTTTTTATTCATTAATATTTGGGCAATTTCCCAAATGAATACACAGTCAATTTCTCCCACTTTGCTCATCAACTACTACCAACCATTCAATCATCAAATGTAGACATAACAAATCATGCTTGATTCTGTCTCTTAATTCATTTAATAATTAAATTGCATACATAATAGACAATCAACACAAGGATTCATATCATCTTGCAAAGATCCTGGCTTGCCAATTAAACACGTTGATAATCAATCATCACTCCAACTCATACTCTCTTGTGAAGTAAACAACCATTCGTGAAAACGCAATTGCATTTTTGTGGTTGTACAAGCCCAAATTTCCTTTGACTCTACACATTCAAAATACKGGGCTATCCTTCTAACATGAGGCAACAACAACATACCCGAATTCGTAATACAATAATCGAATTGCAACAAGCCATAAAAAACTCTTGTGATTATCTTTGAGTGCATAACCCAAAAAAAATACCCATAGCATACATAGTGGGCAGCCATACCATAAACACCACGATGTGACATTCTCTTCTGACAATTTTAAACACACAGTCACGGTATCATTATCTCATCCTATCATGTCGAGTTATCAATCCACTACAAAGAGGCAACAACATTATTTCTCAATCAACCAATTGCAACCAAACCATACTGTGTAAAACTTGTGCCCGTTCTTAACGATGCAATCAAATAACCATACATACGCAGCGGACATAAATGCCACAAGCACCCCGATTTCATTAATCATTTTTCCATTAAAAACACACAACATTGATTCATTCTTATAGGGACGCTACTCATACCAATTCATCAAATGCATCATTGTGTATTGATGAATTACGAACAATGTTGGATTATTAATTAAATAAAAACAAGGACAACGCCTATGTATTTGATTTAACAATTCATTTTAATTAACCATGTTGAGCTTATACACTCAATAATAACAATTGCAGAGGCTAGATGCTAAACCAACACCACTCTCATACAATCCACTTTGGTCGAGCCAGTTAATTACTTATGTCAACAATACATAACAACCAATAGTAAACTCGATAGGCAACAACGGTCTTCTCTGTCAGCCCTTAGACTCAGGAGTTAAGGGTTTTCCCTATGGTCAACATAGGGAGACTAAGGTCGATTCTTCTCAATAGTGAAAACCTTTGAGACCAATGGTGTACACACAGAGAACGACACAATTTACTTTGTGGCCAGGGTGACGAATCCCATGACAAGAGAGGTATGAGAAGAGGGGTCAGGCTCCATTTGGGCAATGTAATGACTTAGCACACACAGGGTATAACCCTCATGGTTCTCTCAACCAACCAACTAACAACGTTGATAAGAATTAGAACCGAGAAGAAGCAACATAACCTACTGCACGACCAACAAAAGCATGAACAACCCAATGCCCAAAATAATGTGCAGCGTGACCAAGCATCCCAAACCCATTAAACCCCATAAAAGCTGAGACTGGGTATGGTAATATAAAATGTGTGAAGACAATCAGTCACTCCAGACCAAACGAAAACCCTTCAACTAAACCAACAAGACGACAGAGAGCCTTTATGGCTGCTAACACATTAGGGTGACCAATAACGTTGTAACTTCAAACATTTTTGTAGAGAAAACCATCAACATTTCATCCAAAAAAAACACAATTTCACACAGTTTCCATACTCAAGGAAAACACAACCCAATACATCCGAGCCAATATCCATTTCATAACCAGAGAAGACTCATGGATGGAAACAAAAAACATACCTATAATCAAACACCTTAAAACGTGGGTTGGTCGAGTAGTTCCTCTCTGCGAGGAAGTCAGAGCATAAACATAGCAGCAAAATTGAACAATATCCCGATTTGGGTGGCGGCTAGCGAAGGAGTAAGGGTGGCGTGCAGTAAATGCACGTCGCCTCCATTCATAGTGCATTAATTCCTTAGTACATGCCAACGATCTTTCCATCAACACAATCAATCAAACCATGTATTGAAACCATCACCCATTAAAACCAATAGCGTGGGCATATCACATTTCTAACTTATGCCATAACATAATTCAACCAAGTTCCATATAATTCAACAATTCGCATAACCATTAGCATCTATTACCTTGTCAAATGCACCACCAACATTCTATCCATCCAAATAATACCATATGCATATTAACCATGTAACTCAATAAAATCGCATAACTATTACTTGTTGGCTAGGATTTAACCATAATCATTTAAATCTTTCATGCCTGTAGTATAGCATCTAGCATAGTTCAAATTCTTCCCTTTGCATTTATTGCATAGTTTTCATTTCTTTCCAATTGCTTGTATGTGTTATTGCCTTTTTTCCAACTGCCTTTTATGTATTGTTACTAACATGTATGTTGTGCAGGTGTTCCAAGAATAGGTAGCAGTGGTGTCAATGAATAACATAGGTCGTAGTAACATAAAGAACCAATACTTCATAAGCCCAAACTATAGCCAATATAAACAAGATCTCATCAACTAGGTAAGCCATGCCAAACATCATCACAAACATAAAATATGAATAGATCTGATCTCCAATCTACAAGGGGGCCCCACCTACTAGTATTATTTAGCCTTTATAGTAATAGGCTTTAGCAACACTTTGCGGGCAAAACTTCGTTGTGATTTTAATCGTCAACAAACTCACGAATCCACAAGGAAATTTGTTTTCAACAAATTTCAGAACTCAAAACTCATGGTTCCACAGACCAAGAACAACAGGTCAAGAAGATATAAAAAGAATAATTATGCAACAGGGGGAAGTGAGCGGATTTAATGGAAAGATGACCGGTAAATTGGGAATAATTCATGAAAAGTGTTAAGTATGAGGGGTTCTACCACTATATGCATAATCATTCAACAAAAATCTGCTCTTAACTTCAAGAAGAAAACTTCTAGACTTGTTCTTAAAATCTCAATGGAAGAAGAAATCGCAAGAAGAAGCGGGAGATAACCAATTCTTTATAAGACAGTAGTGGAAATATATAACAATTTCAAGGGTGCCTTCGAAGGAAACATCATAACATCCGTGTAAGATTGATTGTTATTGACTAAAAATTCTTTGCAGGAGTGTCACTGTGGAAAAATTGATCCAGTATCTTGTTTTCGACTAAAATAAAAAAATATGTCAAAACAAAAAATCTAATAGAATAAAATGCAAAAAATTAAAATAGTAGAAATAAAGTGACAGAAAAGTAGAAGCAGTAGGAAAAGCTTAAAACAAAAAACAGAAAACAACTACTGTAAGCAGAAAAATAGTGAAAAAATAAAAACAAAACTATACTACTAAAATACAAAAAATCCAGACAGTGTTAGCGCTTTTCAAGTTGGTTCCACATAATGCTTTAAGTGAGAACCGTTAGTGTTGTAGGAAAACAATCGCTCCTGTAAATCCTTTAGAATGGAAGAATTTGTACCTAAGACAAAAGCGATCTTGAAAGGACCCAGCCATAATTTCTGAAATTTGGAATGTCTTCCCCTATCAGCGTGAGATGAATCCCATAGCAGAACTTTTTCATTGACCTTAAACTTGACAGTCTTGACACTCTTGTTGAAATACTTCTTAACAGTTTGTTGTGTCCTTTTAATATCATCCAAAGCAAACATCTTGTGTTCTTCCAAGGCTAGTAGTGAATTTATCCTTTGTGAAACATCTGAAGAATTTAACTCTTCAATCTGTAGCATCAACCTTAAGGAAGAAAGTTCCAGCTTAGTTGGAAAGAGGGCTTCTTGACCATAAACTAGTTGAAAAGGAGTACAACCAGTGCTTACCTTGGCGGTAGTTCAATCTTCCCAAAGGGCGTAGGTGAGGAGAGTGTGCCACTAATGAGGCTTATCTTCGATGAGCCTTTTGACGATTCTTACCACATTATTGTTGGTAGAATCGGCATGCCCGTGTCCTTGGGGGTAATAAGATGATGAGGTGAAATGTTTAACCCCCAAATTAGCTAGAAATTGAGTCAGCTTAGCAGAAATGAAAGTGGGGCCATTTTTTGAAATTATCTCTAATGGAAGACCAAATATGGAAAAAAATATTGTTTTCAAGAAAAGAAATTACCCAATCATCTATCGAATGCTTAAGTGGGACAGCCTCAGACCATTTTTTAAAATAGTCTGTGGCTGTCAAAATAAAAACTTGCCCAGCTGAAGAAGGAGGATTAATAGGACCAATAAAATCCAATCCCCACTTGGAAAAGGGAAAATCTGGTAGGACAGGTTGTAAAGTCATGGATGAAAGGCATTCTTTCCGAGCAAATTTTTGGCACTTGTCACAAGACCTCGAAAAAACATAAGAGTCAAGAAATATTGAAGGCCAATAATATCCTTTTCTAATAATATTGAAAGCAGTAATTTTAGCGGGAAAATGACCTCCTACGTGAATGACAGAATTTGATGAGCTGTGAGATTCTTGCAACAGTTTATGTGCGTCTTCATTGTTTACAAAGTGAAGTAACACACCATCAACAGATCTTCGAAATAAGAAGTCTCCTATAATGACATATANCCATTTTTTAAAATAGTCTGTGGCTGTCAAAATAAAAACTTGCCCAGCTGAAGAAGGAGGATTAATAGGACCAATAAAATCCAATCCCCACTTGGAAAAGGGAAAATCTGGTAGGACAGGTTGTAAAGTCATGGATGAAAGGCGTTCTTTCTGACCAAATTTTTGGCACTTGTCACAAGACCTCGAAAAAACATAAGAGTCAAGAAATATTGAAGGCCAATAATATCCTTTTCTAATAATATTGAAAGCAGTAATTTTAGCGGAAAAATGACCTCCTACGTGAATGACAGAATTTGATGAGCTGTGAGATTCTTGCAACAGTTTATGTGCGTCTTCATTGTTTACAAAGTGAAGTAACACACCATCAACAGATCTTCGAAATAAGAAGTCTCCTATAATGACATATATTGTAGATTCAAGACGAAGTCTTCTCCTTTGATGAGTGTCTAAGTTTTTTGGACATCTTTGGTTCTGTAAATAATAAACCAAATGCTTGTACCAAGGATGTTCAGACACAGGAAGGATATGATCGTCAATGTAAAAGAGAATTGAAAGGTAACTATCCTCTTCATCAATTTCTTCACCATTCTCATCATGATGAGCCAAGTGAAGGGATAGGTCATGTCCCTTGATAGTGGTAGAAGTCACAATATTCAAATCATGCTCCTAGATCTTGGAAATCCAATGTGCAAGCTTTTGTTAAAGATAAGTCTGAGAGAGAAAATAATTGACAACAAATAAAGGGACCTTTAGCAATGTATTCTTACTTAAGATGTAGTGGCGAAACTTTTCAACGGCCTTAATAAGAGCGAAATCATGTTTCTCAATAAAAGAATATATAAATTCAACATCAGACAAACTTTCACTCATGTAATCCATTGGTTTTTCATTTCCTTAGTCATCATTTTGCATGAGGACAACAGAAACTGCCTCCTCGGTAGCATTAGTATATATCGTGAATTCCTTTTCAAAATCTGGCTTCGCCAAAACCGGTGTGGAACTGATTTATTTATTAATCCCTTAAAAATCCTTTTAGACATCATCTGTCCAAGAAAAAGAATGATCTTGCTTAAGCAGATTATGAATTGGCTTGATCATCACCACAAAATTTGGAACAAACCTACGGATGAAGTTAATAACCCCCATAAAGGCTTGAACTTATTTCTTGGAAGTGGGAGAAGGAAGATTAAGGATAGCAACAATCCTTTCAAGATCAATGCTTATTCCTTAATCGAAGACGATGTGTCCAAGGAGATTGCCCTCAGTAACACCAAAAATGGACTTGGAAGGATTTAGAGAAATGCCAAATTTCCTACATCGCATGAGAACTTTTCTCAGATGACCAAAATGATCTGATCGAATTTTAGAGTAAACTGTTAAGTCTTCAAGGTAGATCTGAATGATCTTACTGATCAAATCATCAAAATCTAATTGCATAGCTCTTTGAAAGGTGGCACCTGCATTAGATAAACTAAAAGGAATACGTTCATATGCAAAGGTACCCCAATGAGTAATAAAGATGGTTTTATATTTATCTACCCTTTTTACCTTGATTTGATTGTAACCAGAAAAAATGCCAAGTAAGGACATTATTTGTGACCCTACAACTTGATGCAAAATCATTTCCATGTTAGGGAGAGGGAAGTGATATTTAATAATAGCTCGATTTAATGTGCGAAAATCAACACACAATCTGATCTGATCAGTTGTCTTCTTAACATGAACCAAATTTGAAACTCATTCATAATACTTGACCGGAAAGATGATTCCAACCTTCGAGAGTTTTTCCAACTCCTTTCGAATAATTGCTTCTAGTGCAGGGTTAATAGGTCTTTGCTTTTGCCTGACTGGTTTTATGCCTTCCTGAATAGGGATGGTATGTTGTATAAGACCATGATCAAAACCACGAAGATCCTCATAAGACCAAGCAAAAACATCTTGAAATTCATCAAGCAGCATGGCAAACTTCGCTCTCTCTTCATCCAAACATTTGGCACCTATTTTAACATTATTTGGAGTCTCGTGTGTCCCAATGTTCAAGGAGATGGTTTCACCCACCTTCCTTTTCGACTCATCTTCTTTATGTTCCTCCTTGCTGGCGACATCACTCGAAGAAAATGAGCTCTCTAGAGGATTCAGACCTTTAAGAATCTTGTTATCTTCTATGGATATAATCTTCTTAGGCTTAAAAGGTTCATTTTGAATGAAAGCAAAAAAAATCTCATCATTAGGGAAGACCTGCCAAGATTCTATATTTTCGGGGATATGTGGACGATATAGATATTGGAAGGTACAATCTGGTCTATGTGGCAGAAGTTGTCGGGTGGGAGAAGCTGCAAAAACAGCTAACCGGTTAGCCATTGAATTTAGTTCCCTCTTTACATGAGTGATATTGAAAGATAATAGGTTCGATATAAGTGCCCAAACAGTTTGGGTGTATCGTTTCATCAACTTGTTTCTAGGGAAATAAATCTTACGTACAAGATTAACAACAACCTCAAAATCCCCAAAAATTGAAAGGTGACTGCAACCAAGATTATAGGCATTTTCAATGCCTAATAATAAAGCTTCAAATTTAGTGACATTGTTTGTGCAAGCAAACTCCAATCTATAAGAAAAGTTATGGATTTTTCATACAGGGGAAATCAAGACAATACCAGCTCCATTACCTTCATTAGAGCATGAACCATCAAAGTGCATGTGCCACATACCATCATCGAAATCGATTTGTTCCAAAGGAATATTATCCTCCTCAACAAAGATGAAGTACACTCCTAGGTCCTCTTCGATATAGTTTACATTAGGTTGTGGGAAACTCTCTATGTAAGGTGATATCCTT
>SNQJ01S0251854.1:0-12782 GCA_010110895.2 Picea sitchensis | reverse complement strand
AATCTCATTGATTCTTCTCTTGGTTCTAGTGGCCAATTGAACTAACCAAAACTTTTCATGCTTACATCTCTTCAATTTAAACATTTCAACTAGATTAGGATATATATAGCTATGAATAGATCCAAAATCAATCAAAATAACTATGGGATGATTATAAATCTTGCCTTCCACCTCAATAATGTGGGATTGATATTATACTTGTCTATTGGCCAAGGCTACATAAATCCTTCCATGCTCCAACCCATTGTCTCCATTGTAGAAACTTCTTGAGTGTTATGCACAATCCTCATCCAATATCCCTTGTGAGAAAAATATTTATATATGTGGTCTCCTTCACACACCCAACACTTTATGTGTTTATGTATTGGCCTTTTCCTCAAGGAATGTGTCATCCTAGGTTCACTTTGTGCTTTATTCCATTACTGATATGATAGTGAATTGTTCCTAAAGAAAGGTGGCTTGAACCCTTTCTTCCTTTGATGCATATTTATTTTCTTTTTTTTCATCCCAATATTTTTTAAGAGATAGCCTTCCCTTATTTTTCTCGTACACATACTTATATTTTATTATGGATTCCACCAAGGTCTTCAGCACATCAAACTGAATCTTATCCTTATAGAATGATGGAAGTCCACTAAAAAATCTCTAAATTTTAAGCTTCTCATCCTTGATGAAATCCACATGCCTCAACAACTCCAAGACTTTATTTTCATATTCCACCATAGTCATGCTTTTTAATTTAAGCTCAAAGAATTCTTGCATTTTCTTGTCATAATAGTGTTTTTACAAGTGCTAATAATGGAAATATTATTTGAATTACTTCTGAGAAACTCTCTTCTCGTCAATATGCTTGACCTACTTCAGTTGGTCACACCATGGAAGATTTTCCCTAAATATGATTTATGGAAATCCTTGCTTCTAGATTCGATAAATAATTGTGCAAATAAAAATATTTTCTCATTCCAAACAACCAAGATTCATCATATTCACGCTTCCTATGCTCTCCATCAAATGGTGGTGGTTTGAACTTCATGAGATCTCCTTGAAAATTGTCTAACTCAAAGATTCTCCTATGATATTTGACCAGAGACATACTTGGGTTGCTCTCTGATTTTGAAAAGGCATGTTCTTTTATAGTTGAATTTCCAAGTGAATGATTATGTCTACTAACACTTCTTGAGTTCCTAGATCCCCTTTGATCATCCCTCCTATCATGAAATTTGGGTGCTACTACAAGTCTTGTACTGGATGCATATTTTGTGCTAGAATCCTTATTGATTTTTCTTTATAAGTTAATCAAACTCTGTAGCAGCTAAGCATTAATTTGGTTACACTCATGAGATCTTATAATCCTTTCATCACTTTCTTTGTATATTTGCACTTCCCTCTACAAGCTCTTCATAGTCTCAACCATTTCTATAGGCTCCACCTTGCTTCTATGTCCATTGTACTATATTTCTACATTGCCTAGGATGATATGTAAACCTATGATTTCATATGCATAGTTGTAATATCATTGGGAATCTTCCATATCTTTTTTCCTCACACTGAGCTTGATTTTTTTTCCTGAATGTACCCCTAATTCTATGAAATGTGCATGCACCAATTACTATTAGAAATTATGCATATTGTTAAAGAATTCATTAATTAGGCTATAGTTCCTTCTTCATCTTAATTTATGAAGATAATTGATGCAATAATCCAAATTATGAGCCTTCATGCATAATATCCTTTGACTTATCTTTCCAATGACTATACTCATGCCTCATTTTGAGTTTTTAGCTAAAAGTTGTGGCTTTTTTATTTTTTCTATTTTTACTCAATTGTGCCCTTTTCTCATTGCTGCAATCTAACTCAGAGGCCAACTAATGCTACCTACATAAATAAATATCGTGAGAAATAGGAAAAATATTGCATTGAGCATAGATAGTATTATTGATTGGGAGTACAACTTTCATATTGGTGGTATGATTCTCTCATCAAATTATGAATCAATATTGAAATGCCAATTTTGTCTTCTTTATCAATCTGTAATCACCAATTTTGTCTTATGAATCAATCTGGAATCACCAATTTTTTCCCTTTTGCATTTTCTTTAGACTTATAATTTTTAGCAAAAACTGCTATCTACCAAATGAAGAAAAACTAGGTAAAATTTAGTAAGACAAAGTTGTATGGATTATTGAGGAGACAAAACATTGAGTAAATATTTGTTTTTCCATATTTGTGATTTGGGGTCCCTTTTCTTCCTCTAAAAAATATCAAAAATTCCTAAAACGTCTCTTAGAATAATGGATTTTGGCCTGTTTCTGCATTCCCATTCTAAACCCCTTAGAATTTGACCAAAATTTCCATTGGGTTTCTTCATGTCTTCTTCCCCAACTCTATAAAAATTTCATTATCAATAGGGCCGCTTTCAAGGAGTACCACCCTATTCCTCAAAAACGATTAATTTGTAGTTTCTGTAAAACTAGAGCATAATTGGTTGGTAGCCCTAACTGACACTTTTGTATTCCTCCTTATTATGGACTTAATATTGAAATTTCACTTGATTCTGAGGTCTTTTGATCCTATTATGGCCAAAACAATACTTTGGTTGCAATTTTTATTTATTTATTATTTATTACACCATCATATTATTGATGTGGAAAACTAACTGATGTGGCATGGCCACCTGTAGAAATGATTTTCTTCAGTGTGATTCACACTATATTGCACTAGATCTATATTTTAATGCAACATCTCACACCACCCAAAATATCTCATCTTTGTGATATCACAATTCTACAAACTTTCTCCATTTGGGGCGTATCACACCGACTCTAGTTTTGGTGTGATATGTCGCTTTGCACCAAAAAATGTTTTTTGTGATACTTTTCATTCCCTTTATTTAGCACATGTGAAACTTTTTCTTCATGTGATGTACTACGTGGCTAGGAAAATATTTTCCTTGCGATATGCCTTTATTGCACGATGATTTTCTTCGTCATGTGACGTATGGCATGGACACAAAAATATTTATCGCATAATGATTTTCTTATTCATGTGTGACATATCACATATCACATGGACATAGAAATATTTATCATGCGATGAATTTTTTCTTCATGTGACGTATTGCTTATGCACAAAAATATTTTTCATGTGATACACCTTCCTTGGATTTTTTTTTTCTAGTTTCCTTCTGTGTTGCATCTTCCAAAAAATATTTATCGCATAGTAAGATATTTCCTTTGGTGTGATAAACTTCGGACTTAAAATTTGTTCATCTCCTTTCCTTTATTGCATCACCACAATCTTCATCTCTTTGGGATAAAGGAAAATTCTCCTTCCCTACATTGTATCACAATCCTCCAAAAATCATCTTGGCACAAAAACTCCTTGTTTATTGCATTCGGGAAAATTTTACACCTTTGTGGCATATTGGACCATAAATTCTTTCTGTGTGATACATCTCACCTTAGGAAAATGCATTACATTGTGACACTTATTCATTCATCACATCATGACAATTTCCTCTCCCTTGCAGTGTATTGCACTCCTCCAAAAATATTCATTGTGCGACACACAAAATTTCCTCAATTTTTTTCTATGCCTCAAAATCTACTATTGATCTGTATGGAATCTAGGGAACATCACAAAAGTTTCAAAAGTGTCCCAAGAGGCTCAGAATGGCCTCAATAGGCAGAAAAGGACAAAAATTCAAAGTTCACAAAAATCAATTAAAATGACATTATTGCGAAGAGCGTGTTGCAATATTTCCATCGGCGCAAACGGCTCGCCAAACAGAGTTACGGATCAAAAGATATAAGCGATGAAAGTTTTGTTCAACCCAGCCCAGTCAGTCGGGATGAGTCAACATCCGTACTACTGACGTAAAAATCAATACGGATGACATCAGCATCCGTACAACCTATGTGGCACATGCAGAGGGTAGCATGTGTCATGATGACATCAGCATGCCATGTGGACCAAATAAAAAGTGCCATGCGACACCCCCAGGTGATGCCACGTAGCACCACCAAGAAGGTGCCACGTGTTCGAGATGATGTCATCATGCACAAGTGGGTGAATCAATGGATTCCATGTGGCCCAATAGAGAGGCACCACGTGGCACCCCCGAAATGCACAATAACACCTCATGGCCAAATATCGCGGTGGTTCTGCCATTTTAGGGGCATATTCCACCACCTTCCATATTTAGCGACCACCAACTATATTCCAAACCTCCGCCAGGAGTAGCAGCAGTTCCGCCATTTTAGTGGCAATTCCACCATATTTAGCATATTCTGCCAATCTAGTGGTTTCCGACCAAATTGTGTTGGGCGCGTACCAAAATGGTTATAATTGTTCTCCAAAAAGGGGAGGACCATGGGATTCGACCTCGAGACCTCCGCCAACCAACGCCCTAAAATTAGCTCTGCTAACCACTCCGCCAATTTCTCATTTATTACACAAATTGCGAGGAAATAATATATAAGGAGGCTTCCGGTTTTGGCTCAGAACAGAAGACACACAACGAGTGCATTCATCACACAGAGCATGAGAAAGAGGTCTGAGGTCACCCGTATGGACCGAGGCAAGGGTGCCTCTTGGGTCAAAAAGTGCCAGACTCAGATCAAGGCATGGAGACAGTCATTTTTAGGTAAAATGACACCACGAACATAGTAGTGGTGTTAGTTTTCTGATATGAGAAAATATTTTGTAGCTTAAATCTAGAATGAGTCATTTATTGCAAAGGTAGTGGCATAATAACCGAGGCAGAGGTGTCCCTTGGTCCTGAAAGTATCTGACTCGAATGGAGATGATTTGACAGTCATTTTTAGGTGATTCGGCGACACGAATAAAATGATGAGAGTTTTTTTTGCAATAGAGCTTCATATCAACAAGATAAGCTCTAGAGAAGCTAATGTAAGCTTGCTTTTCATTATGTTGTTTTGTCATTAAATGTTGCAGCATAGCATGTGTGTTACAGGTCTAAAGGAGCATAGAGAGGCTCAACAAAGAAACACGATCATCTTATTCATTCTATCTATTTGTTTCTTCTTTTCTTTCACATCAAATCAATTAGTTATATGTGACAGAGAAATTGTGGCACTTGCATGACAAGTGGCCAATGAAGCAGTTTTAAATCTCGTGGTTTCAGGATCTTTTGAATGGGATGCATATTTATACTTGGATATGAGCAACATATCTAAGGCTTTTGATGGATCCATGTTGATGGGGGTCATATTTTATTCTTCATCTTTTTATGTATTGAGTACGTGGGAATGATGTCCATGTCAGCATCATGGATGCCTCCTGAGTATGAGAACTTGTAAAGCTGTATACATTCATGATCACATTCCGATCTCTTGTTGTCGTCACCAAAAAGGGACTTTGGCCTTACAACTTGTAAAGGAGATACATCATTACAACGAGGAGAATAAAGCGGTCATGTTTTGGAGCATGACCTGGAGAGGTAACCCACATCGGGTGAACTCCGTTATCAAGGGAAGTGTCATATCCATTATGTGTATTATGTTCTTATGTTGTTTTTCTATGAATTTCCACACATAGGATATTAAATGAAAGTATGACATATAACACATAAGGAAAACTAAAGAGGTTTCATTCACTTCGAATTCAGGCACATAAGACTTCAACTTTACCTTTAATTGCAAATCGCTCAAGTAAAACGATCTATAATTGACCCTTTTGAAGGAGTGACAGAAACAACCAATTATTGGAAACTTATCACTCCCGAGTTCAGATCATGTGGTATCAGCGCAAGATTGATATTGATTACAAGTGTTGAAGCTAAGGATGACAAGGTCACCAAATCAATCATGGTTTGATGAGCTTCAAGAGCTCAACCAAATGCTTCAAGCAGAGAAAGTTGGATTGAAGACATTGTTGCATGTTGCAGAAAAAGAGAACCAAAGGTTGCAAGAGCAGTTGCAAGCCATGAAGATACAAACAAAGGAAGGCTCTATGAATGAGACAGTGATAAGACCACCTTGTGACCATGGCAACTTCACCAGATATGGGTGCGAGCATGACAGTGCAAATGCATGCACACTTTTTCAAGCAAAAGAAGATGACCTACATGCATCCATAAACCAAGGAGGATTCCTAGAAGCATCTTCCACTGATCCTTCTCACCAAGAAGAACTGGACACATATCAAGAAGCAGACCAAGGGTACCAGTTTGAGGTGGAGGTAAATAAAACATGTGTAGTTCCCCTCTTGATTAATGTTGATGATTCTTTTGAAATCCTTGAACAACATGCTTCTTGCATCGACTTAAAGTTGATGATAAAAATGGGATACGAAGGAGGAGGCCTTGGAACCAATGACCAAGGTATTGTGGATCCCATTGAGGCAATGGTTTGGCCTCGATATGTCGGGATAGGCTATGTCCCAAAGGATGTTGGAGAAAGCTCCAAAACCATTTGGGAAGAAGACCCCAGGACAGTCACTGAGACTCCAGAGGTCAATAGTTCATCAAGAGGTGAAATTGATTTAGTGCAAGCCAAGAGAACAACTTCTCATGATCGAGGATTAAAGACATCTCTAGGGAGAGATGAGCATCACAATGACAGAGTTGAGACCAACTCTTATTTCCAGTCTGACTCCAGAGGAAACTCACCAAGGTATAAGAAATCCCGAAACTCTAAAATGCCATTTGATTATAAGCATGTTAATCATATAAAACAGAGCTTGTGGCATCAAATACCATGCACTTTTTTTGGATTGAATAACCACGCAGTGTCCCAGTTTTGTAAGAGAAAATAATTGTGCAGGAAGGTTATGGCAACCAGGAGAAGGACGAGGATGGAAAATTTCTTTCCACACACAGAAAAGAGCAGGGGGAATCCACCTATGAAGGAGAAAGTCTACTGCAACAATTGTAGTAGATATGGGCATCATGAGGCCACTTGTTGGGCCTTACATCCATATCTATGTCCAAAGAGGGATAAGAATACTAGGAAGACATCTCCGAGGGAGACAGCTAGTCAGGCAGTGCTGCAGGAAAATCCGCCACCAGGAGAAGACCAACTACCAGAGAAAGGACAACTCGATAAAGAGGACATGTTTGGAAAAATGGTTGAACACATGGGAAAAATCCTTGAGTTAGTTGAGAGTGGCCATGTTTTGTAAATCACATGTTTCATTTCAGACCCCATAGAAGGGTATTGTGTAAAAGTGATAATTGTTGATATCACTTCTTCTTTTTTCTGGCACATGTTGATATTGTTAGGCCTTGTGAGGTAGTTTGGGTAAGGGTTTCTTATTGTAAGTCCAATGGACATGAAACTTAATGTAATGAATTTTGGGAACCAAAATTCCTTTCATTTGGGAGGTGTGATCCGAATGGATCTAGGGAACATCACAAAAGTTTCAAAAGTGTCCCAGGAGGCTCAGAATGGCCTCAACAGGCAGAAAATGACAAAAAATAAAATTTCCCAAAACTCAATTAAAACGAAATGATCGCAAATATTGTGTTGTAATATTTCCAACAGCGCAAACTTCTTGTCAAACGGAGTTACGGATCAAAAGATATAAGTGGTCAAAGTTTTGGTCAACCCAACCGAGTGAGCAGGGATGAGTCAACATTCGTATTGCTGACATCAACATCAGTACAAATGATGTCATCATTCATACAACCTACGTGGCACATGAAAAGGGTGACACATGTCATGATGACATCAGCATGATGTCAGCATGCCATATGGTAGCACTAGAGGTTGCCACGTGTCACTCGGATTTGGGGTTTTTATGGTGCCATGTGGACCAGTAAAAAAGTGCCATGTGGCACCCCCAGGTGATGCCATGTAGCAACACCCAGAAGCTGCCACGTGTCCGATATGACTTCATCATGTACAAGTGGGTGAATCAATGGATGCCACGTGGCCCAATACGGAGGTGCCACATGGCACCCTCGAAATGCATAATAACACCCCGTGGCCGAATTTTAATATATATATATATAATCCCCTACCAAATATGGTGGTAGTTCCACCATTTTAGGGGAATATTCCACTGCCTGTCATATTTAGCGACCACCAACTATATGCCAAAACCTCCACTGGGAATAGTAGCAATTCCGCCATTTTAGTGGCAGTTCCACCATATTTAGCATATTCCGCCAGTTTAGTGGTCATCGACCAAATTTAGCTGGGCGCGCGCAAAAATGGTTATAACCGTTCGCCGAAAAGGGGAGGCCCGTGGGATTCGACCCCTGGACCTCCACCAACCAATGCCCTAAAATTAGCTTTGCTAACCACTCCGCCAACCTCTCATTTATTACACAAACCGCCCGGAAATAATATATAAGGAGGCTTTTGGTTCTGAGTTCAGAACATGAAACACACAACAGCGAGTGCATTCAACGCAGGGAGAAGGAGAGAGAGGTCTGAGAACACCCGTACGGAATGTACGATCTGGTATGGAATTGGCACATAAATCGAGGCAAGGTTGCCTCTTGGGTCAAAAAGTGCCCGACTCGGATCGAGGAGTGGAGACAGTCATTTTTAGGTAAAATGATGCCACGAACGCATTGGTGGTGTTATTTTTTTTATCTGAGAAAATATTATGTAGATTAACTCTAGAATGAGTCATTTATTGCAGAAGCAGTGGCACGGTAACTGAGGAAGAGGTGTCTCTTAGGCTTGAAAGTGTTTAAATAAGACGGAGATAATTTGACAGTCATTTTTAGGTTATTCGACGACGCGAATCCAATGACGTGGTCTATTTTTGTAGAAAATCTTTATATTAGGAAGAGAAGTTCCAGAGAAGCCAATGTAAGCATGCTTTTCATTATGTTGTTTTGTTATTAAATGTTGCAGCATAACATGTGTGTTACAGGTCTGAAGGAGCATAGAGAGGCTGCAACAAGGAAGCACGATCATCTTATTCCTTTTATTTATTTGTTTCTTCTTTTCTTTCACATCAAATCAATTAGTTATATGTGACAGAGAAATTGTGGCACTTGCATGACAAGTGGCCAATGAAGCAGTTATGAATCTCGTGGTTTCAAGATCTTTTGTATGGGTTGCATATTTATGCTTGGATCTGAGTAGTATATCTAAGGATTTTGATAGCTCCATGTTGATGGGGGTCATATTTTATTCTTCATATTTTTATGTATTGAGTATGTGGGGATGATGTCCATGTCAATATGTGGGAATGATGTCCATGTCAGCATCATGGATGCCTCATGAGTATGAGAACTTGTGAAGTTGTATACATTCTCGATCACATTCTGATCTCTTGTTTCTGTCACCAAAAAGGGACTTTGTCCTTACAACTTGTAAAGGAAAGACATCATTACAATGAGGAGAATAAAGCGGTCAGGTTTTGGAGCATGACCCGGAGAGGTAGCCCACATCAGGTGAACTCTGTTATCAAGGGAAGTGTCATATCCATTATGTGTATTATGTTGTTATGTTGCTTTTCTATGAATTTCCACACATAGGATATTAAATGCAAGCATGACATATAACACATAAGGAAAACTAAAGAGGTTTCATTCACTTCAAATTCAAGCACATAAGACTTCAACTTTACCTTTAATTGCAAATCGCTCAAGTAAAATGATCTATAACTAACCCTTTTGAAGGAGTGACAGAAACAACCAATTATTGGAAACTAATCACCCCCGAGTTCAGATCAACTATCCTGGATGGTGATCATTGTATTGCATGAATATTATTTTCATGTGATATTCACTATATTGCATGAAAATTATTTTTGTGTAATATGAAAAAATATAAGTCTTTCAACACTCAGTCATTTTTCAAAATTTGAACACATGACTATCATGTAAACCATATAATTGGCCTTATGATCCAAGTTCAATCACTTAATTTCCAAATCGACCTTGGTTCCCATCAAATTGGACTTCCTCCACACCACATAACCTCAATGCAGCTCAAAATTTGGGGATTTTGACCTTAATTTCTTACGCTGGAGAAATCATTTTTTCACCCAGATTCTATGCATGACTTCCATGGATTTGGTTATTTTGGCCTCCAAGGAAAAAATCCATCAGTTGAGTTCATAAACTCAACATACCCATGACAATTTTTGGCCAAAATACGCCCAAAATTTGGGGATTTTACCCAAACATTCCCCAATTTATCCCCCATTTCTCATAGGGGATTTGTTAAATAGATAAAATAAAAATTGCAAACTCTACTGCTCTATAGCAGACCCATGCAAGCCCGATGTTGAAACCAATGCTATGATACTAGGCCGTAATGCACCCATTACCAAACTAGGATAACATACTATAATACCAATTAAAATGAATGTGTGCAACATGACATATAGGTTCATGCAACTACCAATAATTTAAAAAAAAATCATAAATATAGATTGTTTCTCAAACACAACAACATTTAAACACATATGACATAAACTAAAGACAACATTCAAGCATATCGTTAAAACTATAAATAAGAGCAATGACCATAACATTTATCATTGTAAATATTTACACAACTTACTGCAGACGATAGATGTTCCACCCAACCATAGACTCTATTGTTGCAGTTCTCTTAGCAATAGGTCACCCCCAGGCTGGGGATATGTCAATTCCACAAGAAGAATGGATCATATAGCTGGTTACTATCCACTCAAAGAACCTAATACCCAATATTTTCATAGTAAAATGACTCCCACAAAAATTCCAACCACCTAACTCTCTTCCCCACCAGTTTGCACAACCCAAGGGATGGGATTTCCTTCTATGCATCGTATTCCCTTAGATGATCCTCATCCCCTCTAGGGATTTAGCATTGACTGGACAAGAATCTCTCAACAAGGGGATCTAGGAAATCCAACTACAACATGAGTACTCATAGAAACATTCTCACATGTTCTTAGGTAATTTTTCAACAAGAAATCATCATAGGCATAACAACTTAGTTCTCCATCAAATTCTCAACTCCAACAAGCTATGTTCAACACAGAATATGGTTGTCTACTCTTTTCTAGTACAAAAATTGTTTTTCCTCTCTTCTCTCAAGATGTAAAATTAGCTCTCCCCCTCTGCTCGAATTACCTTTTCTTTTTCTTCCATGCATGCTTGACTCTCACAATTTGCCAAAAATATTGTACCCAACCCATGCTTCAATAACTAGGTGAGATAACTCTTTCACCCACTTCTTACATACATTCAATGATGCAAATCCCATCATGAATGTACTTAGCCCATTCTCTCTTAACTAGGCAAGATGACTTTCTAACCAACCTTTTACATGCAGTCAATGATTGGTTTATCAAGGGGGAAAATATTTAATAACAAAATGATTTATGCAGATGACATAGGATTCTAGGCACGTGGAGTTTCCCTTAAATCCCCCCTTTATCCCCCTCTTTTGTGGCACCATACCCCCCCATGACTCTGTCCTTATCTATCTACAACTGATGATGTATTTTATTTTATTATTTTTCAATGTAAAATGTTTACATATTACATCACTTGGCCCTCTGTCATTCATCATATTTATAAATATACATTGCTAATCCATGGATTAAAAATGGGGTGTTACACCATGGTTAACCACTTAGGTTCCCTCCCAGTTAGGATAAGCTTGAACCTTCCCACAAAATCATCTCGATTTTTATAAAATTGGAAAGGGGATTTTTGTCTTAACAAAATCAGATACTTAGTCAATGAATTGGTTCGATCTCAAATTAATGTTTCTTCTTGGTACCATCGTCTCAAAATAGTTATAGAAAACTGACATAAAGACCAAGTATGAAGACATGAAAAACCTCCTTGTGTTCTTGAAATTTTCCAATTGGTGACCAACCTCATTTGCAATGAGTTCACCCTAGTGGAAAAGCACGCCCTTTTGCAAAGTATACTATAGGACATAAGGAGCATACCTGGGTTCTTGTACCATAGTCTCTTCATCAATTACTTGAGTGAAAAGCTAGGCCAATTCTTAATAAGGTTTTGGGCAGTTCACTGACCTCAATATGGTATGAATTAGAATTGCTCACTATTGGTTGTGAAAGCCACTCTCTCAAAAAAAAAAATGCCACCACCATGTGCATCCAAGAAAGAATTGGACTTAGACAAGTTAAAATTCTTCGATGGTTAAAAAAGACGAAGCATTCTTTTAAATGTTAAAGGAGTGATCCAGGTGGATATTGGTGGCCACCCACCATTTCCAAATGGCTCAAAACAGTTTTCTGGCCATTTTGGCAATTTACTATTTTTAGCAGGTTTTAACTTCCGGGGCCATTTTGAGGGTCCAAATGAAGGTTTATCGAGATCGAGGCTCTCAATGATAGCCAAAGGCATAATTGAACCCCCAAAATGAATCTCCTCGACAATACCTTTCCAACGAGATATCACACGCCTAAAACGGAGATTGTATGCAAAAGTTACGACCCCGGGAAGTTGATGTACTCACTTACCCAAACGGGGCCCACATGACTTTTGGCGCTTCATCTCCTAGGGTTAGGTTTTTGGATGTCTAGGACTTTTGGCATTCTCGTTTATTGTAAAAAGGCCTCTAGATCCTCATTGTAATCATCTTCTTGTGAATGCGAGTAGCCGTCACATCTCTTCTCAGAGATAAGCTGCCACCATTCTAGCGAGTCTTTCACTCTGTATTTTTACAGTCTCTATACATTTATTTGATTAATAGAAATCATGTATTACTGTATATCTGTGTTTATGGTTGCATCTCTGATACATTTCTGTTATATTATTGAATATATGCAATATCTCTGTGCATTTCTTTATTATATCTCCGCTCTCATTTCGTGCCGAAAATAAT
>SNQJ01S0251853.1:0-12620 GCA_010110895.2 Picea sitchensis | reverse complement strand
CTTGGTGAATATTCACCATTTTTGGAGTGTGCAGATAGGGAAGGGATCTTCATATTTTCTTTTTCTTTTTTTTCCCCTTTACTTCCTTCTTCAGATTCCTTTCCCTTTTCCTTTGATTATCCCATATTTTCCTCTATATTATCCAAGATTTAAAAGTGATTTCTACTCATTTCTCCTTTTCTATTTCCTCCTGCAAAAGAGATCTGGGGGAGAAGGAAGAGGAGGACCTCCTTGAGCTGGGTCTTACTGATGAATTGCCTTCCCTAGTGTTTTTTTCCTTTTTGGTTGTTTCCACTGTTCTTGAGATCTTTCTTCTAGGGGATCTTATTTGTTCTATGAAAATTTATTTGCAAAGTGCCCATATTCATGGAAATTTTTTCACTTGAAGGGGAGTTGTTCATAATCTACTTGTTGGATGTAAGATCATTTATCCAAAGTTAATTGAATGGCCTCTGGTAGTCCTTTTTCCAGATCTATCTCTACACAGATTCATGCATAGGATTTCATACCATCTCGTGGTTTGAATCAATCAATGAATCTTCCCAGGATATTCCCAATACTTCAAAGGGTTTCATCATTCCAACAATGGAGCAGGAGAAATTGAAGATGAACCCAAACTGGGATAGCCGAAGGGATTTCATTTTCAGGGATAAAGTATGGAGTCCATTTATTTAAATACATTCCCCTTGATCCCATAAAGTAAGGCCCATTTCTAAATATCAGATCCCGATCTTCATTTTTTTAAAACAAAAAGAAAAAAAAAACCTTACCACGGAATGTCGAGGACATTTTCCCTTGTATCATTTTCTTCTAGTTCAGATATAACCATTGCGCCATGGATTTCAGTGAAGGACATATTCTTTTAAATTTACCATTCGTAGCTAGCTGAAGAGAAAAAGGGAACACGAGCAAGGGATGGACATGAACCTTTTGTATCTCGTCAAATTTTTTCATGAACTTGGGGGGAGCAGACTTTGTCGATTTGGGACATGAAGTAATAAAATCCTGGAAATAAGCGATATCAGGTGGAGGAGGGGAAGTAGAGGGGGGATCCTCCCCCTGAACCCGAGGCCATGCCAAAGAGAGAACCTCTGGGATATATAGGCACTTGAAACACAACCGTAAAACCCTATCCGTAGATCTCTTGAGTAGTGCCCCCAATTATACAATATTTTATTGAAAGATTACTTTTTATTAAAAAATTGATTATTAATTATATAGACTACAATCATTTTTTCTTTTGTTATGTTACTTTTAAATTTGATTTATTTAAAATGTTAAAAATGATGGGAAAATGAAAGATACTTCTAACATATAACCACCACAAAATTTGTGTTATGTTATTTTAAAATTTGATTTATTTAAAATGTTAGAAGTGATGAAAATATGAAAGATACTTATAACATATAACCACCATGAAATTTGAGATTGATAGATAAAGTTGAATCCAAATTTTAACCTTTAACCCTTTTATATTAATATCCATTATAAGTTTTATACAAATTTGATTTTGAGAATTATTTGTAATTACACCAAAGGTGTTAATATCCATTATAAATTTCATACAAGTTTCATTTTGAGAAATATTATATAGTTTTTTAAATATTTTTCTTTCCATATTTTAGCAATTCCTTTGAGTTTACAAGCCTCCAATCCACTTTGTTGAGTTCCTCATCATTGATTTTTTGAACCTTTGAATACATCGCATTGTATGGAAAATGAGCAATTCATTGGAAAAGAGGTAGTCTCAATCCTCATTCTTGCAAATTAGACAATAAAAAATTGATAATTTTACAAACAAGGGAGTAGAATTTAAAGATTTCAAAAAATAACTTTTATTACTTGAATATAGCATATGGGATCTAAATTACCAAGGAAGAAAAGAAATGAAAATGGTAGAATGCATGAGTTGTCTCATATATAACACAAGTGTGTGAATTTAAGGATAAATAAAAGTACATTTTTTTCTTAGCACACTTGAAAAAATTGTATCAAAGCAAGTTCTCAAACGTAATATTTTTGAATTAAAACCTAGCCCATTTTTTTGTTGTTAATTCAATTTCCATATGCTCAACAACAACAACTTTTACTCTAATGAATCTTCTCTTTTAAGGAGAGATGCAAGAATTTTCTCCCAGGGATTGCAATCAAAGTAGGTAGAAAGGGTTTTTGAATGTAAATGTGAACTATCCCTTTGGTTGACATGCCTTTTCTACATTGCTTTCATGCATGTATACATGAATAATTTACATTTCAATAACTTTATATGTAGATATCTTTGACAAAAAAAATCCATCGATTGAGACTTATACTAAGATTGATACTATACTTCCATGGGAACTCAAAGAATAAGATCTCCCTTTATGAAACATATATTGTATGGAAAAATTCTTTTACTCTACTCAATCACTAGTGTTATTTCAGAGAAAGAAAACTCATGTGAAAAGCTACTACGGGGAGGAGAAAAATAACCATATATCATAGAAGAAACAATTCTGAAAGGAAAACCTTAGGCACCCTATAGGTTGCCAATCATTTACAGCACATAACTATGTGGAATTGTGAGGGGTAGGTTAGAAATGTGCAAACTCATGTGAGGCTTAGGTCTCTGCTTAACATCATTGAGAACTCCTAATATGTGTATTCATGAAAATTAGCAATCATAATATCCTCACATTTCCTCATCATAATATCCTCACATTTCCTCATTTCAAAGAAGTTACATGAATGAATGAAATATTAAAACAACAAACACAAAATATATTTAGTTTGTTGCAAAACTTACCTCTACATTATTTATTTGAGTTAGATATTAATTGGCTTTATTACACTAAAACAAAGTTTCTCCCATCCAATCATAGTTCTTTGATGAAAATTGAGCAATAATATGGGAGGTGTATCACCATTGCGCATAGCCCCTACTCTCAATGTTTAGATGTATATATTGTTCATTTATCCATGTGTGGAAATCATGCTCAAAATATCAAGTATTTATTTCCATGCTTAGCAATTTCCATCATTTATCGATGCGTGACAATCATGGTCAAAGTCTCAAGTATTTCCTTTCATGCTTGACAATTGTCTTCGTTTATCCATGTGTTATAATCATGGTCAAATTCTAAATTATTTCTTTTCATGCTTGAAAAGTGTCATCATTTATCCATGTGTGACAATCATGATCAAAGTCTGAAGTATTTCCTTTCATACTTGACAATTGTTATCATTTATTCATGTTTTATCCATGTGTGACAATCATGGTAAAAGTCTTAAGTATTCCTTTCATGATTGACAATTGGCAAAGCCTAAACCGATATGTAAAGCCCATTGTAGTGACACATTAACAAAGAATGGGATTTATTTCATAACTCATAGAACAACAAAGTTCCCAACGCTTACACAAAGTATAATGTTATGCATGTGATAAATGAGAGAAATTTTATAAAACAAACAATTTGGTACACATTTATATAAAACAAAACATTTAAATAAAACAAACAAATTGGTACACATATATGACAGATGAGATAAATCTATAAAACTTGCAATTGTTTTTTAAGATATAAAATTGTGTTGTTATATTGTGAATAAGTTGAATATATTTGTTTTATAAATGCAATTATATACTAGATTGTTGCATAACGATATATGATTATGGGAAGTATATCTTGAATTTCCATGTATGTGTGTCTATGTGTGTTTGTTTGTCAATTGTGTTTAACTTGGATGGTTGAGAGGAGCAGTATTATCAGCCCCACCCAGGTTCATTTCCCATAAGTAACATATTAAGATCTTAACATGTATATTATTGTGACTCTTAAGCTAAACATCCTAGCTAGCTTGGAAACCATAAAGGGTCTGGCCTCTTAGATTGAAGCAATTGATATCAATTAGGTTTAGGCGATTAAAAGAAACCACAATAGAAAATCACCACCTATTGTACATAATGTAATTCAAGTTAAGTTTGCAAAAGAAAAGAGCTAAATTGCATTTAACTTGAGGATCACATAGGATGACGAACTAAGATAAACTATTTGATTTTTTCAAAGAATTTTCGATAATATATTGAACTAGAATGAAATGTTTTAGAGAGAGTGGTTGAATTGTGATGACTCCCTTATTACAAATTTTAAAAAATACAAAACCATATATAATTGTTGAGTCCAGGAAACATAGAAAGTGGATTGTCAATGAAATCTTAGATTTATGATGATTCCCCTCTAGGATGTTCTAAGCCTTAGTCAATTTTTTGATTAAGAATTAGTTCTTTGAACTTCTCTATTTATTACACAATCTCTCTCCTAGAACCCTTGAGTCCTTGGAACTATTTATTACAAGTCTTTCCATTGCTATTAAGTGTTGTATTAAATATGTATTTTTAATTACAAAATATTAATAAAACTTTGACATTCTTTAATAAATGTTGGTACACCATCAAATTCATGGTTTTACATTTTAAAACTACATGAAAATTGTCATTAATTTTAAAATATGAAATACAATAAATCAAAGAAAAAACATCCTATGCCATAAGCAATTTCAACCCTATTTCAAAGAATAAACTTCGACAAATGATAAATATTTTATATAGAAGATGATAAATATTATCTAGAGGTAAACTTTGAATGAACAAATGAGATCAATTTGTAATGGAGGAACATTGACATCATACTCAAAACTTTGACCATATAGAAACAAGTGAAATAGGTGTACACTACACTAAGACATTATGCACACATTTTTCTTTACACAAAAGAGAAACAGTGATACGGCCCACATGATTTCTTACATTTGTTATTTCAATGCATAGAATTTGTGAAATCACATAATTGCATAGCAAATGGAAGATGTCAAAAAAAAGAGTGGTCCACCTGCGAGAAAATCTATCCAATCTACCAAGGCTTTTTCCCACCATTGTAGTCCATCTCCTTCTCTCTTTGGGTTTCTTCCTAACATTTATGAGTGCATACTCTTGCATACTCCTAGCAAATATTAAGCATGCTAAGCTTGATTTGTAAATCCTTTTTTATACAAATCCATCTATGATCTTGCATTCAAGTATATATATATCCAAAGGAATCGACATTGACATTCAAAGTTATGAAAGGGCCCAAAAACAAAATCAATGTCATTTAGTATATAATATGTGGTTGATTTCAACTACATATATGTCCAAAGGATCGACAATAGCATTGGGATTATCAAAGGGACTAAAATAAGGAAATAGGTTACCTAGCACAAGTATAAATACACCTCAAGAGCCTCTGATTTGGACACACTCACTTACAATTGAATATCTATATTTTGAATGATATGGTCTAGTATTGTGATAATTTGGCTAGTTGTGATGACATTTTTCTGAATTGTGAAGGTTTGAAGTAGTGAAAGTTTCGGAGTTGCCTAAAATTGGGTACATGGGTTGCATAAGGATAGGTTGCATACATAATAAATATGCAGAAGGAAAGGTCATGTACATATGCAATTTGCAGGAGGACAGGTCGTGTACCTGAGGAAAAGGTTTGAAAAAGAATGTGCGGATGAGTTGCAACAATGTTTGATGGTACAACACAGTCTAAGACACTATGCTTTAGGTTTAATGAGTAAAGGTATGTCATTTATGTATTTGTTTGAGGATTGTATCGTGGATGGTATGGCACATTCTTAAGGCATGTCTTGGAAGCCCTTGATGCTACATGGTTAAGGTGATATTGTTACATGCTTGAGACATACTCTTGGTACTTGGTATAGGGTTTTTATGGTTCATTGTTAAAGGTACATATTTGTGATATTGGCATATACATGAGGCTTATATTATGGTACATGGCATGATTAAGAGGGATATGGTATATAGTTGAGACACATTTCATGGAACATGGTCTATAGTGTATGATACATGATATGGTATATGGTTGATGTGCATGGTTGGAACATGGTATGATATATGCTATGGTATAGGTGGTGATGTACATGATTTGTGTGCATGGTTGGAACATGGTATGGTGTTCATGTGCATGTACATGGTCGACATACATGGTTGATACATGGTATGATACATGATTGGTACTTGGTATACATGGTTAATGGTTGAGGAATATGGTAGAGGATATGGTGCATGGTTGATGCATGGTTTGGTACAAGTGTTGATGCATGGTTGATGCACTTGTTGTGGTACAAGTTTTGGTACAGGTTGATGGTTTGACACATTCTTTGGTACATGGTTGAGACACATATCTTGTTATGGTTTGTTGGTGATCTTGGTACATGCTTGGTAGAGGCATGTGTTGGTGATGTTGGACATCTAGTTCAGAAGTGTCCTTGGTGTCTGATCAATGTCAGAGGATCTAGTTGAATATCGGTGACAGTGCCAGTTTGGACAGTTTGATCAGTTATATGTTGTATACAGTGACAGGTTGGATACAATGACAGTTTACAGGTTGATGTGATAGAGGTAGTGACAGTGGAAGTGATTGTGGTAGTGACAGTTGGTCTACAATTATATTTCAGAGCAGTTGGAAGGGGAAAGGAAAGGGGGTTATATCCTCCTTCCGGTTGGATCCAGAGAATTAGGGAGTTGGAGCTTCCTTCAGGTTGGAACATGATAAATAGGTGGTTGTAGCCACCTTTCGATTGGATCTGAAGAACTTAGGGGGTTGCAGCCTCTTTCTGGTTGGATCCAAAGAATTCAGAGAGTTGTAGATTCCTTCATGTTGGAGCCTGTAAATAAGACTTTTTAGCCTCCTTCCAGTTGCAGCTGTAGAATTGGGAAGTTGGTGCCTCCTATTAATGAACTTGTGATATATACAAGAAAACATTATTTGGTTTTCTACCATTTGGGTTTCAGCGTAAATATTGGTGTATTGTGTTATTGATGCAATGTGCATGTGATGTTTCTTATGATTACATGCTTATAATATATATGTTGAATGAAATCATAGATGATACATTGATGATAAACTATTGAACATTGTTGATAAAGTGAAAGAATATACATTGTGGTTTAAAGCGGTATAGAGTGCTCATATTGATTCACCCCCCCTCTCAGTATTCCAAAAATTGCTATCAGAGTGGGTTCCTTCAAGGAAACAGTTTAACCACTAGAAGGAGATCATGAAGGAGTTCATGGAATAATGGGAGAATAGAGTACCAATATTTGATGGTCAAAGTGGTCTAGTGTATGAGATGTGGAGCAGAAGAATGAAAAATATTTTTGCAGGCACATGGATATGATATTTGGTATTCAGTTGTCACATGATATAATGGTTCAAAAAATCCAAAGACTGCATCCAAGAAGGAAGTGAAGAGTAACAACAAAATAGAAATGGATTTCATCATGGAAGGATTACTTGATTCAGTAAAGGACAAAGTGGGAAAATGATCATCAACTAAAGAACTATGGGATAAGCTACATAATATCTATTCTTATCCCATCATAGAGTCGGAGAACACCAAAGAATATGCAAAATAAATATGCTCTTCATGTCAGATATATTCAGAAAAGGAAGAGTACGAAGAGGCAAAAGTTGATTACACAGAATAATTGATCAGTGCAATTGAATATCTAAGGACTAAAATAAAAGAAAACAAGTCACTCCATGAAGAAATAAAGAAAATGGTATAATCACATAACTCCAACACCAAAGAGGTCGAGCAAATGATCATGATGCTAAAAGGTCAGCTAAAAGAAGCCAAAAGGATTGAAGAAACTCTCAAGGATCAGAAGCAATGTTTGGAAGATGAAATAGAAGCACTAAGAAAGGAATCGTATTTATAGGATTTTTAGCAGCACAAGATCATGATGAATTTACAGGAAAAGAGGAAAGTGTTAGAAACAAAAATATGTAATCAAAACACACAAAAAAAACAAAAACAAAAATGTGTAAACGAAACATGTTTATAGTAATTTTTTCAAGTTATTTTTTTTCAAAATTTAGTTAGAAATGAGATTGTTTAACTATTTTATAAAATTATTTTTTTAATTAAATCTAATTATATAAATTTATTCAAAATCACTATTGTTTATTTTTAATTGTTTAAAATTCAAATATTAATTTTCTTTTTCATTTAAATTTTTATTTACATTTCAATAATAATAATTAAAATATCGAAATAATAAGACTTAAAAAAATCCAATAATAGAACGTTTATACTTATACTTTCCCACACACGCTTAATATATTTATTGATGGTCGATGTGGTAAAGTAATCGATGATGATGTCAGCACATTCAACGTTTTTGGGTTTTAAAATTAAAAATATGATATCAGCACATGTTAAAGTTATTTGGTGTAATTTTGTTTTAATTATAAAAATTAAACGGTAAATATTTTTATTTTTTTTTACGAGGAAAGAAATTTGAAGTAATTTGTTAATTAAACATATATAGGATATGTATACTTTAGAAGACTCTATTAGTTAAATAATTGAAGTATACTTTATTAGTTAAATAATTGGACGGAGGAGTGGCTTGGCAGTGATCTTAAAAATTAGATTATTATTATTATTATTTGAGAATATTTTTTTAAAACTTTAATTTTCCTCCACATATAATTAGTATTATAGATATGTTATGATAAAATATTGAGGATTTTTTTTTAAAACACTGTGTTTTCCTATACATGTGATAAATATCAAGTTAACATTAATATATAATAAAAATAAAATTAGAATTTGTTATAAATATAATGTTAATTAAGTTTAATTTAGATGGTTGAGAATAATGGTTTTTCTGCTCATCCAATTTCATTCAAGTAACATGTTAAACTCTTAACCAATATATTATATAATTATATATTATATAATTATATAAAATATAATTTTACATTTTAAAGAAAAATTAAGATTTATTTTTTTTTAATTCTTAAATATAAAGTTATTATAAATTTATATTAAAAATAAAAAATTATTATATAAAATGTAATTTAATTAAAAAGATTTTTAAAAATTGAAAAAAGAAATCGATATTTTTGAGATATTCGATTAAAAAAAAAATATTCATTAAAAATATTTGAATATTTAATGAATGTAAAGTGGACATAAATTATATTAAAAATAAAATTTACAATATAATTTATGATTTGATTGGATTAAGAATTTTTAATAAATAAATAATATAATTTATGATTTGATTAAAAATATTTGAATATTTAATGAATGTAAAGTTGACATAAATTATATTAAAAATAAAATTTACAATATGATTTATGATTTGATTGGATTAAGAATTTTTAATAAATAAATAATATAATTTATAATTTTTATAATATATTTTTTAAAAAATAAAAAAATATATAAATTTATATTAAATTTTTTTTTATATAAAATATAATTTAATTGAAGAAGTTTTTTTTTTTAAATTGAAAAAAAAAATCAATATTTTTAAATATTTAATAAATAAATTTTCGTTATAAATATTCATGTAAAGTTCACATAAATTATATTAAAAGTAGAATTTATGGTTTGATTGGATTAAAAATTTTTAGTAAATAAATAATATAATTTATCATTTATCATTAAAAATATCTAAATATTTAATGAATGTAAAGTTGATATAAATTATATATTATTTATAATATCTAAATATTTAATGAATGTAAAGTTGATATAAATTATATATAATTTATAATATCTAAATATTTAATGAATGTAAAGTTAATATAAATTATATTAAAAATATAATTTACAATATAATTTATGATTCGATCGAATTAATTTTTTTAATAAATTAATAATATAATTAATGATTTGATTCGATCGAAATTTTTTAATAAATAAATAAATTTAAAAACTTTGTTTTATGGAAATTTGATAGATATAAAGTAACATGTATCTTCGTTAAAAATATAATTTGTTATATAAAATATTGTTTGATGGAGGAGAGACTTGTTATTTTTGAAGTGAGGGCATTTTTTTTTTTTTTTTTTTATGTAAAATTAAGATAAATTTATATTAAAAATAGTTTTTTAATTAGTAAATAAATTCAATACTATATATTGCTACTAACAAATATACAATATTTCAACTCTTATAGATTTTATATAAATGCCTTTGTACATTAAGATGAGTTAATTTCAAAAAATAGATATTTACAATTCAATAATTTTATTATAAGTTGAGAACTTAAACTTTTATGTGTCTGGTTTTTCATTAAAAAATAAAGATTTAAGAAATTTATTATAATCAATTTATTAAAAATAATTTTAAGTTTTATTTTAAAATACAAAAGAAATTTTTCTTCATCTTGAAAATTTTCTAAATATCCAATATCCTTATTTAATCAAAGGTATAGATAAAACAAAAAAAATATTTTCAAGTTTTATAATACAATTTAAAAATAATTTCAACAAAATTTTCTTTGACATGTAATTTATTTATCTAATTATTATTGAAAATAACAAGACCTTAAATCCATCTTAATTTTGAATTAATCAAATTTCTAAAATTAAAAAAATACTATTAAAAAAATTAAAATTAATTTTTATTTGTGAAATAAAATCTAAATCCAATAAGAAAAAGGAAAAGGCTAACTAATCAGTGTTACATTGTTACCAAGATTCCCTACTAATACCTCTTATCACCCTCTTCCGCTTTTTAATGCTTATCTATATTTCTTTTTTTTTTAACAGAAATGGTTATAGATTATATTAAAGGGGTGGACTAGCCACAGATCCGATTACAAATGGCCTCGAATTTCTTCCGGCTTGTCTTTCTGAACCATTCTACTTCTATAGCTAGAGACTTGTGAGCTGAACTAGTTCCTGTACGTCTTCTAATAGAATTGGATTAAATTTAAATGTCGAAACTCCATTCACTGTTTCAGCTTAAGGCTCAGCACTATTTCAGCATATGTCTCAGCACTGTTTCAGTATTTGTTACAACGGTGTTTCAGCATAAGTTCCAGCACTGTTTTAGCATATGTTCCAGCACTGTGTTTCAGCATAAGTTACAACACTGTTTCAGCATATGATCCAGTATTGTTTCAGCATATGTTCCAGCACTGTGTTTCAGCATATGTTCCAGCACTGTGTTTTAGTATATGTTACAACACTGTGTTTCAGCATATGATCCAGCCCTGTTTCAGCATATGTTCTAGCACTATGTTTCAGCATAAGTTACAGCACTGTGTTTCAGCATAAGTTACAACACTATTTCAGCATATGTTCTGACACTGTGTTTCAGCATATGTTCCAGCACTGTGTTTCAGCATAAGTTACAGCACTGTGTTTTAGCATAAGTTACAACACTGTTTCATCATATGTTCTAGTACTATTCCAGCATATGTTCCAGCACTGTCCTGACGCCCCTGTCCTTATTCTATCTCGTCCCTGCACAAGACTTCTCTCACCTGCCTCATACCTTCGCGCCTACACTTTGGATTCCTTCCTGGCAAATTTTAGACTTCTGCAAATTCTGACAGGAGAACTCCGGTCGAGTCCTTCTCCCCAAACTATAAGGGATAGGTTCATAAATTTCAGCTCCATTTACGCTGATGACTCCCTTGCCTAGGGAGGTGCCTCTGTTCGCTTCATGGTCTGCCAACTGATTAAGATGCCTGAGAACGTGGTAGAACTTCACCTCTTCGAAATCCTTCATCTCGACCAGAACCTTCCTATAATAATGGTCCAAGCCCATGTTTTTGGGAGCATTCCTCTGATTGAGAGCATGGATAAAGATTATAGAGTCACCTATGACAACCAAATTCGAAATTGATAACCTTCTGGCCTGAGCCAGCCCCTGCTAGATTGTTAAAATTTCAGCTGTATTATTGGTGTTCAAACCCAGCCCCGAGGCAAAGTTGAGCACAATTTTCCCTGAGGTGTCAAGTAGGACCCCTCCACTTCCCGTGCAACTGGGATTTCCTTTCGAGGCCCCATCCACCTGTAGGATATGCTTCTCCAAGGAAGATCTCCACTTTAAGAACTCTTGTTCCTCCAACCTAATTTCCCAAGGGGAATAATGTTTGGTAAATTGCTTGGTTCTGTCCAAGAGGGAGGGATCAAGATCATGGAACTAGACATACTCATCTTTGTTAGGGGTTACTTCGTTGGTGATATTAGACTTTGAGGATATCAGATCACCCAGAATCGCTTTCACTTTGAGTGCAGTTTGGGCCGACGTCCCTGCTATATCCTTGAAGATCATGTTGTTTCGCTCCAGCCATAGTTTCCAGCAGACTACTTTCGGCACCCACATCCAGCGATGCTTTAGTGGGTTCAACTTGGAAAAGGAGAAGGGAGCCAAATCGACCCAGGAGGTAAACAAAGAGGTAACTGAAGAGGGAAGGGGTACAATCAACTGGCCAAGAATGAGATTCCAAAGTTCCAGAGCGTAAGGACAAAGGAGAAAGAGGTGGACAGAGGTTTCAACATGAGAAGCACAGAGAGGGCATCGAGAGGGTCCTTCCCAGCCTCTTTTTGAGAGGTTTTCCCAAGAAAGGACACTGTTGTGCAGAAGGGACCAACAGAAGAGATCTACTTTGGGAAGGGAGGGAAGAAGCCAGAGATTTCTCCACACTGAGGGATCAGGGGCTACCCAAGGGATTGCTTGCAGGGTTGCGTAACCAGCTGCAACAGAGTAATAGCCAGACATAGAGCCCTAGCCTCTTTTGTCCTTCTTCCTGGCCAATG
>SNQJ01S0251852.1:0-11429 GCA_010110895.2 Picea sitchensis | reverse complement strand
ACTCACCCTCACTTTAATCATCAAGTCACCTTTTAATTCGCATCTCACAAATTAAATGACTAGGACCCACATTCGACAATTTCTCCCCCTTAGGCGCCTAGGGAAGAGAAACACTTGCCTTGGTACTTTATTTTAATTAAAATTTTAACATGGTTTAGCTTCGGGTCAAAATCTGTTCAGGATAGTGGTAAATTATTGATTGAAGTCTTTAACCTTTTCTTTAGAACTCATGGTGGTGGCGAATAGTTCAGCCATTAAATCTCCTATGGTGGTTTCTTCTGCAATTTTTTCTAAAAAATCCTTTTGAAACTTTGTCCAACTAGTTATGGATCCTAAAAGAGAGTTAAAATACCACGTGGAGGCTGAATTCTCAAAGGTGTAGGGGAAAATCCTGCATACTACATATTCATGTTGGACATTCATCAGTCTAATAGCTAGTATGAACTTTTTAATATGGTCTTCGGGCAATCCTGAGGTTTTAGGGTCAAATTTGGGGAGTAACTTTTATGGATGTCAAGGGAGCTTATGTACCCATCCTGGGATTGCCAGAGCATCTCTGGCCAACCACGGTTGATTATTTTGAGGTGGTTTTCCCCTTTCTTCATTATGATCATTGTTATCCTCCATGTTGTTCGACTCCAAAGCTGAGCGATCCGAGTTAAACCCTTCCTCGTTAGATTCAAAATCGTCGGGCTCAGAGTAGTTACTAGCTGGTGTTTCAGGGATCAGATTAAGGGGATGTTCGATCTCGGTGAGGGATAAATGTATGAGGTCTTCTACTATGTGAACAAAAACCTGGTTGGGGGTGTCGACCACTGGTCTACTTACTTACTTTCTATGAGGAATTAATAGAGCTAAGGCTAATTATCCAATTTTATGGGTGTAAGCTCTTGTGATTCTTCTGAACTGGTTCAACTCCTCGCGAGGAAGAGCGTAAGGTATTTCAGGGAATAGATGTTCTTCCTCTTCCTGGGGTGAGTTACTTGTTTTAGGAGTACTCAGTGTGTGTGGGATGTCACGAGAATGACTAGCCATGCATGTGGGTTGTTTTGAATCTATAGGTTGCGTGAAATATTATATCAGAAATATTATTAGCCATTGAGGGGTCCTAAATCCCTTTAACTCAACAACAGGAACCAAACCCACCACAAAGGCCCAATTAGACTTTGCAGCGTTTGATGGTGGAATGGTTCTCCAGATATTTCATTCTGACCAATTTATCAATGGGCTTTATGTAGTGATTTACATGATATCTTATTATGAAAGTTCCTCCTTCAATTTAAACGTTCTCTTTTTGTCTTTTATTTTATTAGATGGGTCCGATTAAAAGACATGTGTTGGTATAAACCAACTAGTAAAAGGGGGGATCTTAACTACTTAAGAAGGCTGAGCTTGGGATAACCCTTGTGCTCAAGCATGCATATAAATATATTCACACATGTGACAAGCCTAGTACCAATACATTAACTTGTTGGTATTTCAATTATTGACTGAGATACAATTGTCGAAAGAAAACATACATGCAATAAAATTATGGCAAGAAAAATAGTTTCCTTAGCTCTATCATTAATGACACATTAACACAACGATTTGCTTTCATCATTAGAGACAAGAACTACAAAAAATATCGAAACAACTAACTTATCAATAGATTCAAAAACTCTTACTCATTAAAACATTGATTCATGAAATAAAGTTGGAAGTAATTCCTCCTCAAATCCAATCACACAACGCCTTTGATAAAAAACATAAGTTTTCCTCTGGTCCTAAACAATACTTCTCAATTAAGATAGTTAGTAAATAGTTCTTTACAATTCCAAAAATGAGGGTCTTATCCAAAACCATCGACCTTTGCTAAAATTTCAATCCTCTTATTTATAATGAATCATTAACTAAAAATAGTTATTATGAGTGCAAGCTAAGTAAAACAAAACATCACCACATGGTGCTTTCATCTCTCTGTTCTCTAAGAATCATCAAGTAGTTTTACTGAAGTGGATGACTCTTCTCATACTCCGACCACTTGACGAAGAGTTCCTTGCATGTGTTGGCATACGGGAACCTATGCTGGTCCATCAGGGCTGAAAGATTTTCTTTCACTTCTACTGCCCATGCGCTGTACTTGACTATTTTAACACTTAACTGCTGCAAAACTACTCGAGCCTTGATCATATGCTCCATGAAATATTGTACATGACCTGGCTCCATGCTCGCCACATTTTCTATATCTGTTTTCCATGTCAAGTCTTGTTCTGCATGTCACTTGACTATGTCATGCAGGTCGACAAAGTCCTCAGGTGAGCCAAATTCTGGGAGGTCAATGTCTTTCATCTCCTGATTAATATTTTCCCAGCCCTTTTCTCAATCAACCCATTTCTCCTGAATCTCCCGCTGAGGTTCCTGGGCCATTTTCACCCAGTATTTGACTGCTTTCCTAATCCGATCTATGTTGTTGTCCCTCAACACCCGAATGTCGTGATCTTCGGTGTCTCGATCCTTTTGAACCGCGCTAATGTAATCGATCCTTTCTACTGCTTGGTGAGCCTTCTCATACCACCTTTCCATGTCCTTGCAGGTTTCTAGTGCCATAAGGGTGTCTTCTTAAAAATCGGTTATACCTGTGGTGAAAAGGTGTCGTTCATTCATGAATTTGGAATAGGAATATTGGAACTCACTTCTTAGAAACATTGTGGCTTGTGTGGAGTCCTAATAGTATTTTTCCAAATGGAATAGATGCTCCAACTCCTTAAATGCAGCGGCCAACTCCTTCTCATTGCTCCTTTCTCTATCCAACGTGGCATCTGTAATGGCCATTACTGCGCCGATAAGTTTGGATGTCTTGGTTTGTTCAATGATGAGAAACTTATCCCCTGTCGTGATGAGAATCGAGTTATCTAGAGTAAGCATCCTCTTTTTAGTGGCCTCCTCATGATGGCATTTCTCTTCCTATCATAGGCGATTGCTTGTATGTCAGTGACCTCATCAACTGGTTCGGGGATTTGTTGTTCTCCCCAGGTTAGAGTATTTCCCAAGCTCTCGGTCGTATGTATCTATTACAGGATTGGTTCATGGACTTATTCTATATGTCTCGATGGCTCGACCTCCATTTGTTGTGCATCGACTGGTGAGACATCGACTGAAATTGAAGAGTCAGGGATAGGTCCGATACTTACTTGGTAATCAGTTGTCGGTGTGCCAATTTCTTGCCGTGGAACTTCCTCTTTCTTACCTCCCAATCCCAACTCATCCCTCGAGTTTTCCATTGGGTTTCCTGGAAAGTTGAGTAACTCAGTGTCTAAGGCACTTTTGACCTCATGCTCGCTCTACGGAAGGCTCTGAATTAGAGCATCAAGACCTGGGGTAGATGCTCTCTCAGGTTCTTTTTCCTCTATAATCTGCATTGGAGTCACCAAGGACACCTTCGAACTCTCCTCATCATCATAAATGGTTATTAAGTCAAACAAGGGGTTTGTTACACTTGTCCTACCTGGTCTCCTCGCTATCTCAGGCTGGGTTGAAATCCCCCCTGGTGATCTGATTTGTGGTGGTGGAACTTCAGGGTTTTCTGGCCCAGTGATTTCTTCAAGTTGTATTGGCCCTAGGCCACTTGGCTCTCCTCTTCTTTTGATTGGGTCATTAGTAGGAATCCTCGACATCTCTACCAGATCAGGGTCATTCCACAACTAATCAATGATTCTTTGTGCCTCTTCTAGCAAGAGAAATCTTCTTCTTTGTGCCTCTATAGTCTCTTTCACTCTGATTTCTTCCCTGGCTCTGAGGGCATATTGAGTCGACTTCTCTATTGTCTCCACCTATTCATTTATGCTCATGGCCTTGAACCTAGTCACATTTGGGTTGGTCATCCTCTGTACTACCCCTTCCCAGTCGTGAGCGCACTCTGTGAAAATTTCATCCTCAAATTTATCACGCGTGTATGGCCAACAGGATGATACCTTTGAAGCATGTTGGAGGACTAGGCCTTTAGGGTCGTTCTTATGGAATTGGCCTTTCGAAAACCTAAATTCAAGTTGGCTCAGCCCTTCTTGTTTGGCTTGAGTAGTGTCCTTTACCAGATAAAATCCCACATGGAAATCGTAGGTTATGAAATCTCACTTCTTGTCCTTGACCAATATGGCGTTATAGCCTTGCAGGATGGTTTGATAGTAGATTTCTCCTACAATGATCTGGTCTGGGATGTGAGTGGGGAGTAGATGTGATGCGCTAGTGGCCCCAAACACCCCGATATAGGTTGAGCGTTCATCCAAATACCAGAGGCCTACCTTTTCTACCATTTTCTTGGGTGCTGCGGATAATCTTGGGCATTCATTTTTAAATGTAATAAAATGAATACGAGCGATGAATTTATCGCAGATGAGTAAGTAGGATTTTTTTTCACATGTTCTCCCATAGTATGCTGAAATAAACGTGAACAGGGAGATTCACAACATGCTAGCTTAAATTCACGCCGACGAAGACATTTCTTGCACAGATGACATCGAGCAGGTACGAGGCCATGTGGAAAGCTGGTGTTTCCCCTTCTTTCATCGTCTGAGCCTGTTGTACACGAATGCTCAATTGCTTAGAAATTATCGCTCCCCAGTTAAATCTGATACCCAAGATCACCACTATGTATGCCAAGGGAATCCATGCTTCCGAAAACTTGGAGCAGTCTTTCTCTCCATACAGTCGACAAATGAGAGCCATCAAATAGATGTATCACTCCCTCAAGTTGACTGTCCCATACCAGCCATTGCTCTGGTTGGTAAACTTCTTGTCCTCCTTCCACCATGAGGCCATCAACTGGTTGGTGTTGTAGAATTCATAGAACTTCACCACGAAATCTGTGTTTAGTCTCTCCTTTGGGTCTCTGAGATTTTAGTAATTTTGTACTTCTATCGGGAGGAAAAATCTGACACACCCTCCATTCTCATCATTGATCAAGCACTTTTGCGCGTCTGTATGATCGATTAGCCACTTCGAAACCTCTATGCAAGGGAAAACCAGGGTTCTACTGGCTACCATGTTAGATGTTTGGGACCACCTGGTCATTGAGTGCCCTTACATCTGGGTCACTCTGTGGGATACACTTCAGGTACTCCTCCCGACTAATTCTGTTGAAAATGACCCCCCACTGTGGGAGCATTACTTTGGATCTGGTGCTTTCTTTTGTGTCACCAAAGACCAGAGGTTGGACAAAGGATTTCTTTATTGAGGTTTTTATGACCGGCTCTGCCCTAAGAGTGTACTCCAACTGCCTTTCTATACCATGAGAAGAAGCTTCACCTGTTTCAACTTCCTTTCACTTGGGTGCTCTCGGTGAGCGTCTGGTGGTTGTCTTTCTCGGTGGCCTTTTACCTGCAACTAGAACATAGTTAAAGGCCGTGTAAGAAATCAGATGCATATATAAATCATGACCTTTGAATTGACAAACTTGAACACATACCTTTGCAACTTGTTTAACCTGATTTTGATAATCTGACGATCAACACAGTCTTAAGACGCTTGCTTTGCTTCTTCGAATGCTCTGGAATTCAAACTTGTGCCCAGAATGAAATTGTTCAAAACCATTCTAGAGATTTAAACAGGGATGAACTTACCTTGTCGCATCAACCATTCAATTCAGGTTATGAGTGTAGTTCTATTAAACCTACCGCCAGATCTTCAAAGACTTTTAAAATTAAATTTGATCGTGGGTTGACGACATGGGCGCGGGTTGTAACGTGACCTATCGGAGATTTCAAATTCTTGTTCTTCAATCAGTGCAAGAGGTAGCAACAAATGCAGGATGAAGCATTAACTAGTCTATTAAATGTCAAAATCCGATCGTATCTTATGTCAAAAACATCCCATTGTTTCGCTAGTCCAGTGGGTGAGTCGGGGGTCGAGATTTTGCTTCGAATAATTTTCGTGGATATCTTCTTGCAAAAGCTTCGACGTCGATCGATCTTGTCGTATAGAGATGATGTGGAAAAGATGACTAGGAGGTGTGACTAGGACACATGGAACCTTAATATGAATCGGGAAGAAACCAAGTTTTGTGACACCCCTACGCGACAAAAACATGTGGCACTCGAGACTGTCATCTTCATTTACTCGTGTTAATCGGAATCGAGACTTTACTTAAGCTACATGTTCTAAAACCCGATCCTATGTTGCCGACACAGAAAAGTATCAAGGATCAGAGATCGACGATAAACCTACCCAAGTGCTCCCGTGTCGACTCTCTCGAAAATGTCCCGATGTCGAAAGTGTATCGGGGATCGACGATCGGTGATTTATTTAACGTATAAAAAATCGATTGTTTTAATATTTTTTAGATTTTCCCCGACCCCGAGCAAGCACATCGATCATCGGCTATCGGTGATTTCCTTATGGGTTTTGTCGATGTGTATCCCTCTTGTATTTTGCCAACGTTGATGGGGATCGACTATCTCTTGAAACTTCGTGGCGAATAACTCACACAAACAAACTCTACCTTATGTCGATGTCAATGGGGCATCGACGATCGACGATTAGTGTAATTATGTGGCCACTTTACCTGCTTGAAATTTACCGACACTGAACATAAGAGTGTTAGGTGCAATGCTGGCTACAGATTCTTAGTTCGGATGTCAAGTTCTTTTATACTTGAGGTTTCATTTAACAAGTTTAAACAAACCTGACTTGATTGATAAGAGTCATGAAAACAAAATTAAAATAAATCATCCCCCAAAGTGAACCCAAATTAGACAGTAAAAGAAAACAAGTGGTACCCAAAAAGTGATAAAATTTCATAAGGCTTTTAGGGTGTGTTGAGCGCTCAACGGGTCCTTGTAATATTTCCTTATTAAGGTGAAACAAACTTCGTCTTCTACTTGGAAGGTCTTCTCAACACTGTGTTTATCATTTTTTGTGTTATATTTCTCTAAAGACTTCTTTAGTTTCTCTTGAACCTGTAACTGTATTTTCCTTATCCAGGCAATCATTTTTTTTTACCTTGAACGCATCACTTGAGTCTATTACACATACTTTAAGCTTTCCATATACAATATCTAGTGGTGATGGGGGAAAATATCTATAAAAAAATCTGAAAAGGAGACTTACTAGTGGAAGTGTGAACTAATCTATTATAAGAATGTTGTATCTAAACAATTTTTTCATCCCACATCCTTGGATGGTTATGATTGTGACCTCTCAAAAGCTAAACCAATTTCCCATTTACTACCTCCATCCATCCATCCATCCATCAAATTATGGGCAAAAGGAAGTGGGTCTCTTCAATTGAGTATCCAACTTCTCTGATAATTAAGTCCGAATACATCAAGGAATATAATATATCTACTAGAAATTATCTCCTTGGAATCCTATAGTGCAAGTAGACCCTTTTAAAGAACAATCCTGTAGAATCTCTTCCTTTGATGGTCTTCTTACAAGCCATCCAAACACATGTCTTTTTGAACTTGTCTATGTGACTGCATATATGTAGTCATACCTTTTCTTGTCCTTGAACACCCCCCCCAACAAAGTCCATAGATATGATTTTCAATGGTATTGCAAGGATTGGAAAGGTATAGTCCTTGGTTCCTCTCACTAGACTTGTTGGTACAACATAAAATACAACATCTGATAAATCTAGCTACTTCTTCTTGCATATTTGGAGAATAACATACCTCTACAAGTCATCCACGATCCTCTTGACACCAAAATTATCAACAATATTGAATGTGCAATCCTATATTATTATATGTAATCCTTCTTCCTTTGATAAACATAGCTTCTCCATATTGTAAAGTATTCCATCTTGGAGATGGTAATCAACATTTGCTTGTTCTTGCAATTGCTAATACACCTCCTTGGAGCTCTCATCTTTCTCTTACTCCTTGTATTGGCCCTATTTTATCTAATTATTGGTGTAGAGTAGTAATTGATAGAATATGGGTCCATAGAGGACCTAGAGCTTCAAAATCCTAAGTGTGTGAAGCCCTCACAAAGACTAGTCATACATATCCTCAATGCATTTTGATAAAGGCATATATCTTGTTTTGCAACCAACTCAATTGCTTATATATATNAAAGTCCATAGATATGATTTTCAATGGTATTGCAAGGATTGGAAAGGTATAGTCCTTGGTTCCTCTCACTAGACTTGTTGGTACAACATAAAATACAACATCTGATAAATCTAGCTACTTCTTCTTGCATATTTGGAGAATAACATACCTCTACAAGTCATCCACGATCCTCTTGACACCAAAATTATCAACAATATTGAATGTGCAATCCTATATTATTATATGTAATCCTTCTTCCTTTGATAAACATAGCTTCTCCATATTGTAAAGTATTCCATCTTGGAGATGGTAATCAACATTTGCTTGTTCTTGCAATTGCTAATACACCTCCTTGGAGCTCTCATCTTTCTCTTACTCCTTGTATTGGCCCTATTTTATCTAATTATTGGTGTAGAGTAGTAATTGATAGAATATGGGTCCATAGAGGACCTAGAGCTTCAAAATCCTAAGTGTGTGAAGCCCTCACAAAGACTAGTCATACATATCCTCAATGCATTTTGATAAAGGCATATATCTTGTTTTGCAACCAACTCAATTGCTTATATATATATGATGTTTGTTATGTAAAGGGTTTGGTGAAATTGGTTAGGTACTCATGACTAGTTGTCATCAATTACTAGCATTAATGTATAGTTTGTTTCAACTATGACACTTTTAAACTCTAGTCATGATAATGGTGTAAATCCTAGACATAATCTTCATGTTGATTAATACAATGGGATTGCATCACTATTATGCCCATTTGATCCTTTTGTGATATATCTTGATAATGTCTACATTATTTTGTTTCATGTGTTTGCATTGCTCTCTATTTGTTTAGATGAATGTGATTAAAGATTAATTGATGGATTCTACGTCTTGAGCAATCTTCAAGGATTTGTGCCTTAATTAATTAACAACTATCAAGCATGTCTTGGGTGGGACTTCCTTCCTTTGAAAGGATGAATATGCCAACATGCTAGACTACTATAAACCATTGTTGGATACCTTTTGTGGACCATGCATAGAGAAAACAACAATGAATCATGATTAATTGAGCAATGAAACTGGACCCTTTACATAAAAAAACATAATATATATAGGAAACTAAGTTAGTAACTAAAGATTCCATAAGATACTAGAATCTAATATTTGTAATCCACGTGTACAAAAGGGATTCATACCTTTGGAAAAATATGCAAGGGGTCTATGTGATTGGACTTCATGAAGGCTTCACATACTCAAGCTTCTATAGCTCTAGGTCCTCTGTGGATTTGTCTTTTTTTTTTGTTTCTTCTTTGCACCAATACTTAGGCAAAATGGGGGCACACCACTCCTCTTTGTATGCTTCATGGAAAATGGCTCTATGTGCACAACGAATCACATAGTTGTGATTGTTGGTGTTGGTGGTCTAGTTAGAAAATACTCCAACTTGTTGGTTACACCCTACTTATATTTAATCACAAGATGCAATTATTACAGAAATCCCATCCATTTATAGTAACTTAGTTGTTGAATGTTACTTTGAGCCTACAAGTATTTTAGAGGCTAGTCATCAGTATGGGTGATGGTCTCCTTACCTTATATATAGTGTTTACATTCATTCAGTACTTGAACATGGTTTATATCTCCTTGTCATATGTAGTGTACTTTTGTACTATTCCATGGAATAGATCCAAATGATGGAAAATTGGTCTCCCCCTCACATTAAACCCACTATTATCAAGTTCTATTTTAAGAGACTTATGTAAGTTAGGTAGTATTAGGATTGCAAATTGATTAATCTTTAACTTTAGTTCTCCAAAGGATATTATTTTATTCTTACCTCGCTAGAAATTCTTACCAATGGTGGCTATAACATGAAGTGATGGAGGCACAACTAAAAATGATGCTAGGAACGTTTTTAAATATTATGCAACTCCCTTAAAACTCTTAAACTATATGACATTAATAGGAGTGGGCCATTTAGGGATGGCCTCTATATTTTTAGGCTCAATCTTCAACTCATTCCCCCCCAAAACACATACGCCAAGCACACCAATCACTGTTTAAGAAACTCACATTTATTTATGTTTACTAGTATATAACGTTTCCTTAGTGTCTCTAACACTTGGTTCATTTGTAACACATACTCCTGCCAAGTAGAACTTGTTGAGCCCTCAACAACCCCCCAAGTTTTGGGAAAATTTTGGGGCCTCTCCTTCACTTCACTAGTATGTGTATGATTTCTTATTTTTGGATTTACACTCACCTTGGTTCCTCATTGCTTTGTTGAATTATTCATTCTTTTTAGATGGCTAAGTTAGATGGACCTTCATTTGTGACTTGCCTAATTTTGACTTATTTTTGGTTTCTTCCTTGAACTTCGTTCCTTAATTGAGTTTTTTGATTCTTCCCTTCCTTGTGCTTTTCTTCCTTAATTTGATTTGTTTGAACTCTTTGACCCCTCGATTTCTAGATTGGGCCCGATACTCAAATTGGGCCTCTTATTATTGTCATTTTTGAAGTTCTTGCTCGATCCCAAAATCATCCATTTTCCAAATTGGGAACCCTAGTTTTTCATTTTCAAGTGTGAGTTCTCTTCAAGTTTGGGATTGAGCTTTTTACCTTAAATTCAATTTTAGGTCTTGATTTCTTCTTTTAATATCAAGTTCAAAATCCTTCTTTATCTTCGCCTTTTTAGTCAATCTCTCAATTTTAGATCGGGTCTGATCCTCAAATCGAGCCCCTTATTTACTTACCTTTCAAACTTTGCTTCACCCCTTTCAAATTTCCAAATCTGCCTAATTTTCAAAATCAGACCCACTTTTTCCCTTTGATTACTTTATCAGTCCCTCGATTTGGAAATCGATCCATGCTCGATTACCAAATTCGGCCCTCCTTTCAATCTCTTTGAAATCTTCAATTTCCCACCCTTCTATTCGAGCTCTTTTTAACTTTTTGTTTGAATGTGCTTTATCTTCCTTGCAAACTTGACTAAGTTGTACCAAAACCTTTCTATGACCAATTTGGTGATTGACCCCAATGGCCAAATTCGGCCCCCTTTTCACTTGTTTGCTTTTACCTTGGCTCAGCTTGGCGATTAGCCTCAATTTCTAAATTAGGATCTCTCCCTCGAATTCTAGTGTAAGTTTGTCCCAATTTTGACAATTGACCTTGATTGCTCATATTGGGGCCTTTGTCTTCGAACTTATGTGCTATCAAGTCTTGATTTTGAGATAGGTATTGATCCTCAACTCGAGAATCTTGACACATAGATAATGTGATGTTTTAACCCTTGCTTTCAAAGTTATCAAAATGGCCAAAAATCATTATAGCTCAGTTTAATTCGAAATACCAAAAAGGGATTTGTTTGATGGAATTATTAACTTAATGTTAAAAGTTAACCCATATGTTTCA
>SNQJ01S0251850.1:0-12781 GCA_010110895.2 Picea sitchensis | reverse complement strand
TACGTCAAAGCAACCAAGGAATTTTTATTTCTCAAACCAAGTATATCATAGAAATGCTAAAAGGGTTCGGAATGGAAGATTGCAAACCAGTTATCACTCCCATGCACACCAGTTGCAAGTTGAGCAAAGATGATGATTCAAAGTCTACAGATCAAAGGAAATACAATTCAATGATTGGCATCCTACTATATGTGACAACATCCTAACCAAATGTAATGCATGCAGTTGGACAAGTGGCATGATTTCAAGCAGCACCAAAAAAATCACATGTATTAGCAGTAAAGAGGATTTTCAGATATCTCAAAGGAACAGAAGAGTTTGGATTATGGTATCCAAAAGGAAAGGATCTATCAGTTATTGCTTACACAAATGCAGATTGGGTAGGTTGTATTGATGACCAATGAAGCACCAGTGGAGCAGCGTTCTACTTGGGTGAGTGTTTAGTATCATGGCTAAGAAATAAACAATCATCTGTATTTTTATCTACAGCCGAGGCAGAGTATATTGCAACAGCATCATGTTGTACATAGGTTCTTTGATGAAACAAACTCTGACAGATATACATGTTGAGTATGATGAGCCCATTCTAATCTATTGTGATAATACAAGCGCTATCATTATCCCAAAGAAACATGTAATGCACTCCAAAACGAAGCACATTACAATCAAGTATCACTTTCTACGAGAGAAGGTTGCAGAAAAGAATATCAAAGTTGAGTATGTGGGCACAAAAGAACAAGTGGTAGACATTTTTATAAAACCACTTCCACATGAAGCCTTTGAATATCTTCACCAGAGACTTGGAGTTATTTCTACTCCAAAATGAATGCTTTTTTAATGCTTATCTTATATGTGTTAGATGTACACGAGGAAGCACCATAAGAGGACAGTTCAGTCAAGGGGAGAAGTACAGGATGGAAAGACACCTTTTCCATTGATGACAAAGGGGGAGAGAATTATCAAATGCAGAGGACAGAGGCATGGTTCCAGGGGGAGCTGATTTATCAGATGCAAAGGACAGAGGCATGGTTCTAGGGGGAGCATGAGTGATATGATTCCAGTATTGCATCAGAGTGTTGCCATCAATGCCAAAGGGGGAAATTGTTGATTAAGGTTGGTTGTCATTGATTTCAACCCTTGAAGAAAGCCTCATAGCATAAATTTTTGGGTAATGGACCCAAGATTGTTTGATGTAAAGATGACTCATTATTGTCTTGTCATGGTTGAATATAAGTAAATATGGATGAACTCCAAAGTGGTCCCTTTATGGTGAAAGCCCTCACGGGAAGACGCTTTGCGGAGTGAGTTATCCTAGAAGTATTCTATAAAGAGATGAAGGACAGTGAATTTGTCAATGAAACTATCCTAGGTGGATAGTGTTTGTCATGCCATTTCCAGTGGAATGTGGAATGTCACATAACTCCTCATGGTTAGAGAGTTATGACCATATGAAGTTGGAGAAACCCTCATGAGTCTTATAGAATCCCCTAAGGGTCAGAGTGCTTTGAAAAAAAAATTATTTTAAATGAAGAATCCCTAAAATAAGGAAAGTGTAAGGATACATGAAGATATAAATAAGAGGCAAAGCTCACTCATCAAATACACACTTGTACATATTGTATATCTATTTTCTTGTGTAAATCTTGTTGAAAATACTTGTGGATACATCTGAAGTGGCGAATGTCTGAGGTAGCACTAAGGGTTGACGGAAAAATTCTCAGAATTATAGAAAACTCTATTTTCTGAGGCGTACGCGGGTTGTCTATGTATAAGGTGTGTATGTACACTGGGTGAGTACATGTTTGTAAAGCCATGGAAACCTAAAAAGGTGAAGATGCAGAGGTTCTAGATTCTGAGATCAAGCTCCCGAGAAGGTCTAAAGTGCTCAGATACATCAGATCCATCCATTGGTTTGAAAGGTATGTCTTATTTCTATGAATAGTTGGATTTTGATGAGGAATGGCAATGGAGACTTGAGGATTCTCCCTAGAGAGACTAGTGGCCACATGGGATCTTATGCATAAGATTAGATCTATAGAAATACAGTGTTGGTCTATTTATCATTGATACTTCTTGTTGAGGCACATCTTGTATTTCTTGGCATATGGCTAAGGGATTTTATGGTACATGGTTGAGATATTGTATTTCTTGATGTATTGAGAGGCTAAATATAGAAAGGGTTTGATGAATAAGATCATGTGAGAGAAAGTATATTTGTTCATGATTCCACACACCTATGTGGCACATGAATAGAGAGATACATACTTGTCTTGAGTGAATGAGAATGCATGCACAGGGTATAGTTACAGTCTGGATACACTGACAAGTTACAGATCTATGTGAAAGAAGTTACAGAGGGTCAGAAGTTTTCAAGTGAAAGGAAACCCTAGTTCTAGAAGGCATACGCAGGATGCATGACAATTAGGGTGTGTACATACGCGGGTTGCATAACAGATAGGGCACGTACATAAGCGGGTTACAGCACTACAGGTCATGTATCTATTTTATTTTTGTAGATACATGTTCAGTTCAGGCACAGATTGATTACAGGGAGTTTTACAGATCAGATACAGCTCAGTGGTACAGGTTGTTACAATTGTACAGCATTATATCTCACAGTGACAGATTGACAATGGTTCCATCATTCTACTTATACTTCAAGGTGATTGGATGGGGAAGGGATAGGTGGTTGTAGCCACCTTTCGGTTGTATCCAGAGAACATAGGGGGTTGTAGCCTCCTTCTGGTTGTAGCCAGAGAATTAGGGAGTTGGAGATTCCCTCAGGTTGTAGCCTGAGAAACTAGGAGGTTGGAGCCTCCTTCCAGTTGCAGCTGGAAAACAAAGGAAGTCGGTGCTTCCAATGAATGCAATTATTCAAGGCATATAAGAAAAATCATTCTATGATTTTATCCCGATTTGGGTTTCCACGTAAAATACTAGTGTACTATGTATGTGTGTTATTGTTCATTATTTGATAATAATTCTACATTGATATAACACTCGGATTATTTGGAGAAAAAGGATTATAGTTACACTTTAACTGATTCAACCCCCCCTCTCAGTAATCCAATAATAGCTCCCTAAATAACGCCCAAAATAGTGCCTGGTTTAGCTCTTGGTGTAGCTGCTAGTTTAGCTTCAAGTGTGGCACATAATTTAGCTCTTGGTTTAGCGCCTAGTTTAGCTCCAGGTGTAGCTCCTAGTTTATCTCCTGGTTTAGCTCCTATTTTAGCGCCTAGTTTAGCTCCATGTGTGGTGCCTAATTTAGCTCATGGTTTAGCTCTTGGTTTAGCACCTAGTTTAGCTCTTGGTTTAGCACCCATTTTATCTCTTGGTTTAGCTTCTAGGTTAGCTCCTCATTCAGCTCTTGGTTTAGTGCCTAGTTTAGGTCCTAGTTTAGCTCTTGGTTTAACTCCTAGTTTAGCTCCTGATTTAGCACCTAGTTTAGCTCATAGTTTAGCTCATGGTTTAGCTTCTGGTTTAGCACCTAGTTTAGCTCCAGGTGTGGCCTCTATTTTACTTCCCAATCATGCTTCTTGTTTTGCTTCTAGTGTAGCATAAAAAATATCTTTTATTTTGGCTTCCAAATTAACACCAGGATGTTCTTCCATTATTGCATCATTTTTTGCTTCCAGAATTGCTTCCTTGTTATCTCCATGGTTTTCTTCTTTTTAGTTCCAAGGTTTGCTTCCTTTTTAGCGTCTGGTTTTGCTTCTTTTTTAGGTCCAGGGTTTGCTTCCTTTTAGTGTTGGTATTTGCTTCTTAATTAGCATCTAGTTTTGCTTCTTGTTAAGCAGCTAATTTAGCCTCCTACTTAGATCCAAAAATAGCTCCAAGTATGGCTTCAAATTTAATGTTGAGTTTTACTTCCATTTTAGAGCCACATTTTGCTTCCATTTTAACAGCTCATGTTGTGTCCTTTTTAGCTTCCATTTAGTAATTTAACTTTTTTTATTTCAATTTAATTAGTTAAATATATCATGCATCTTAAAAAACTTATATTATTATAAAGTAAGTCATATTGCATTTGAAGTATTTTATATGATAGCTTTTATAAAGAATTTTTAGGGAACTGGACATCCATACAAACTAACAACTTCATTATACTTATTAAATCTCCATCTAAATAAAATCTACAACATACAATATATATATATATAATAACAAGATAATGATTATAACATGATCGTCATCTATAATTAAAACTAGTCAAATATATCAATATTAGATAAGTATCATGTCAAACAACTTATAGCTTTAATATTGATAAGATCATCATCATATATAACTACAACAAGTGAAAGTCAAATATGACAATAGATCAATAACATGTCAGAATGATACATGGCCAANTCAAATATATCAATATTAGATAAGTATCATGTCAAACAACTTATAGCTTTAATATTGATAAGATCATCATCATATATAACTACAACAAGTGAAAGTCAAATATGACAATAGATCAATAACATGTCAGAATGATACATGGCCAACAGTCGACGTAAGTTAAGATGATATATGTCCAAATGATATAAGTCAAAATGATAAATGTCAAAATGATAAAACTCAATAATATGGTATTGCAGGTGAAAATGATACATATGATAATAAACATGAAAATAGGCATCATAATGATATACAACAATGATCAATGATGGAGTCTATATGATCAACGTCACTGGCTACTACCAACAACTAGGTCATCATCATTATCTTGATCATCATCATTGTAGTCATCATCATTGTCATTCACGGTGTCTTCTTCATCTAACTCATCATCATCATCATCTCCCGTGTCTGTATCAAACCCATTATAATCTAGATCTATCTCATGAGGATCAACTGGATCTTCTGGAAGACCCGTGTTTTGCAAAAAAGAACATTCAAAATGAAAAATTATTATTTATTTCATGCAATATGTAATTTTTGTGTTATATTTCTAATATTACAACATATGAAATGAAACCATAATCATATTAAATCATATCAAAGTGCACATATCATAATAAAATTTCAAATAAGTTACAAATAAGAAGTCATTCCAATGTTGTAAAACATGCAACAATTCCAAAAAACATTAGTAAAGATCGTAAAAAAATGTGTTATACATTTTAACTATCAATTGTAAATTCTATTACATAACCGTAAGTGCCAACCCTCTCCATTGTGTGTTATATATGATTATGTTTGCCTATAAAAATCCTTTGAGATTTAATTGGTCTATATATATTCTTCTCTTGTATTTCACAAATGAATATTTTTCTAGGACATTTTGGCCCATTGTAATATGCTTCAAAGGTCCTTTGAGAATTTACCAGTTTATAGGTAATTTTGAAGATGCTCTCGATATTCATTCAACTAGACCACATCCAAATGTCAATCCTTCCAAAGAAAAAGTTCAATACATCAAGCCCTAAAGGGTTGAAAATGATGACAAAAATGTAATAAAAGGAGTCAAGGTGTATTGTCTTGCCTTACCTTTCCATGCCACTCCATACCATGCCATACTTTTCCATGTCATGCCATGCCACAACTTACCTTTGCATGTCTTGCCTTTGCATGTCTTACCTTTGCATGTGTTTCCATGCCATGCCATGGCTTGCCTTTGCATGCCTTGCCTTGCCATGTGTTGTCATGCCATGCCATGCCATGCCATGCCTTTCCATGCCATGCCATGTCATGCCATGCCATGCCTTTTCATGCCATGTCATGCCATGCCTTGCTATCGAATGGTATGGCTTTCCATGCCATACCCCTCCATACCATGCCTTGCAATGCCACGCCTTGATTTCACTTGCCATGTCTTGTCTTTCCATATCATGCATTTCCATATCATGCCTTGCCTTGCCATGCTATGTCATGTCGTGCCTTATGGTTTTTATTCCCTGAGGATGAATTGGACAAGAGTCCCCAAAATGGTTTGGGATGCCACTTGCAACTAGGCATAAAAATAAAACTGAGACTCAGATTGAGAAACCGTCAACTTCGATGGATTACTGGGATAGGATTTCAGCTAGAGAAGCCCTCACTCTCGGGTGCCATGCCTCGAAGGTTTCTTTACTCATTGATTTTGAGAATTGGTGTTTTTATCAGTTTGAAGCAATGCAACATTTGGATTAAGGGGTCCAATTTATGAAACCATCCCTCATGAGCAGATCGATAATGTGGTCACCTATTCCATGCCTAAACAAGCTTACAGCATCTCATGAAAGTAAAAAATGTTGCTCCGTTAGGTTTTTATGCCATGAGGAGGAATTGGCCAAGAGTCCCTGAAATGGTTTGGGATGTGACTTGCAACTTGGTATATAACAAAAATCGATACTCATATTGAGGAACCGTCGCCTCTGTTGGATTCCTAGCATAGGATTTCAGCTAGAACACCCCTCACTCTGGGATCCAATCCCTCATAAGTTGTTTTTTTCATCGATTTTGAGAACTAGGGTTTTTCTCAGTAAGAAGCAATGCAAAATTTGGATTTAAGGGTCCAATTTATAAAACCATGCCTCAGGAGTGGATGGACAATGTAGTCACATAATCCATGCCTACAAAATCTTGCAACATCTCACGGAACTCAAAAACGTTGCTTCGTTAGGTTTTTATGCCCTGAGGAGGAATTGGCCAAGAGTCCTCAAAATGGTTTGGGATGCCACTTGTAGCTGGGAATAAAAATAAAATTGATACTTGGATGGAGGAATCATCAACTTTGATGGATTAGTGGGATAAGATTTCAGCTAGAACACCCCTCACTCTCGGGTGCCATGCCTCGGAAGTTGCTTTACTCATTGATTTCCAGAATTAGGGTTTTGCTCAGTAAGAAGCAATACAACATTTGGATTTAGGGGTCCAATTTATGAAACCATGCCTCAGGAGTGGATGGACAATGTTGTCACATAGTCCATGCCTAAACAAGCTTGCATCATCTCACAGAACTCAAAAATGTTGCTTCGTTAGGTTTTTATGCCCTGAGGAGGAATTGGCCAAGAGTCCCTGGAATGGTTTGGGACGTGACTTGAAAATCAGTATATAATGAAAATAGAGACTCGAATTGAGGAACTGTCATCTCCGTTGGATTCTTGGCATAGGATTTCAGCTAGATCACCCCTCACTCCTGGGTCCAATCCCTCATAAGTTTTGTTTTTCATCGATTTTGAGAACTACGGTTTTGTTCAGTAAGAAGTAATGCAACATTTGGATTTAGGGGTCCAATTTATGAAACCATGCCTCGGGAGCAGATGGACAATGTGGTCACATAGTCCATGCTTAAAAAACCTTGCAACATCTCACTGAACTCAAAAATGTTGCTCCGTTAAGTTTTTATGCCCTGAGGAATTGGCCAAGAGTCCCTGAAATGGTTTAGGATGCCACTTGAAACTAGGCATAAAAAGAAAACTGAGACTTGGATTGAGGAACCATCGACTTCGATGGATTACTGGGATAGTATTTCAGCTAGATCACCCCTCACTCTCGGGTGCCATGCCTTAGAAGTTGCTTTACTCATTGATTTCAAGAATTAGTGTTTGGCTCAGTTTGAAGCAATGCAACATTTGGATTAAGAGGTCCAATTTATGAATCCATCCCTCGTGAGCAGACTGATAATGTGGTCACCTAGTCCATGCCTAAACAATCTCGCAGCATCTCATGGAACTCAAAAATGTTGCTATGTTAGGTTTTTATGCCCTGAGGAGGAATTTGCCAAGAGTCCCTGAAATGGTTTGGGATGCGACTTGCAACTCAGTATATAACAGACATCGAAACTCAGATTGAGGAACTATCATCTCCGTTGGATTCCTGGCATAGGATTTCAACTAGATCACCCTTCACTCCTGGGTCCAATCACTCATAAGTTTTGTTTTTCATCGATTTTGAGAACTAGGGTTTTGTTCAGTAAGAAGTAATGCAACATTTGGATTTAGGGGTCCAATTTATGAAACCATGTCTCGGGAGTGGATGGACAATGTGGTCACATATTCCATGCCTAAACAAGCTTGCAACATCTCACTGAACTCAAAAATGTTGCTCCATTAGGTTTTTATGCCCTGAGGAGGAATTGGCCAAGAGTCCCTGAAATGGTTTGGGATGCCACTTGAAACTGTGCATAAAAAGAAAACCGAGACTTGGATTGAGGAACCGTCGACTCTGATGGATTACTAGGATAGTATTTCAGCTAGATCACCCCTCACTCTCGGGTGGCGTGCCTTAGAAGTTTCTTTACTCATTGATTTCAAGAATTAGTGTTTGGCTTAGTTTGAAGCAATGCAACATTTGGATTAAGGGGTCTAATTTATGAATCCATCCCTTGTGAGTAGACCGATAATGTGGTCACCTATTCCATGCCTAAACAAGCTTGCAGCATCTCACGAAACTCAAAAATGCTGCTCTGTTAGGTTTTTATGACCTGAGGAGGAATTGGCCAAGAGGCCCTAAAATTGTTTGGGATACGACTTGCAACTGGGCATAAAATGAAAACCGAGACTTGGATTGAGGAACTGTAGAATCTGATGGATTAATAAGATAGGATTTTCGCTAGACCACCCCTCACTCTCGGGTGCCAAGCCTCGAAACTTGCTTTACTCATTGATTTCGAGAACTAGTTTTTTGCTCAGTTTGAAGCAATGCAGCATTTGGATTAAGGGGTCCAATTTATGAAATAGTCCCTTGGGAGTGGATGGATAATGTGGTCACCCAGTCCATGCCTAAACAAGCTTGCAGCATCTCAGGGAGCTCAAAAATGTTGCTTCATTAGTCTTTTATGCCCTAAGTAGGAATTGGCCAAGAGTCCCTGAAATGGTTTGGGATGCGAATTGCAACTGGGCATATCACAAAAAATGAGACTCAGATTGAGGAACCGTCATAGCTGTTGGATTCCTGGCATAGGATATTAGATAGAGAACCCCTCACTCCAATTCCAATCCCTCGGACGTTATTTTTTCATCGATTTCGAGAACTAGTGTTTTGCTTAGTAAGAAGCAATGAAAAATTTGGATTTAGGGGTCCAATTTAGGAAACCATGCCTCGAGAGAAGATGGAAAATGTGGTTACCTAGTCCATGCCTAAACAAGCATGCATCATCTCATGGAACTCAAAAATGTTGCTCTGTTAGGCTTTTATGCCTTGATGAGGAATTGGCCAAAAGTCCCTGAAATGGTTTGGGATGCCACTTGCAACTGGGCATAAAATGAAAATAGAGACTCGGATTGAGGAACCATCATCTCTGATGGAATCTTGGCATAGGATTTCCACTAGAGCACCCCTCACTCCTCGGTACCATGCCTCAGAATTGGCTTTACTCATTGATTTCGAGAACTAGTGTTTGGCTCAATTTGAGGCAATGCAACATTTGGATTAAGGGGTCCAATTTATGAAACCGTCCCTTGTGAGTGGATCGATAATTTGGTCACCTAGTCCATGCCTAAACAAGCTTGCAACATCTCATGGAACTCAAAAATGTTGGTCCGTTAGATTTTTATGCCCTAAGGAGGAATTGGCCAAGAGTCTGCGAAATGGTTTGGGATGCGACTTGTAACTCGGTATATAACAAAAATTGAGACTTGGATTGAGGAATTGTCGTCTCCATTGGATTCCTGGCATAGGATTTCAGCTAGATCATCCCTCACTCTCGGGTGCTATGCCTCAAAAGTTGCTTTGCTCATTGACTTTATGAATTAGTGTTTGGCTCAGTTTGAAGCAATGCAACATTTGGATTAAGGGGTTTGTTAGGACCACACAATGTACCTTTTTGCCTATACTTTTTGCCAATATTATACTCTTGATCACCCACATTTAGACTCATACTATCACTTTATCTGATCATCCCAGAGGTATACAACGTCCCTTCTCATTACTATACGTTTAATCTGTTTTGCATAATATTTTACATCACTTTCGTACTTAACCATTGATTAGACTGCAGATTAGCATTTGAAGCCTGTTGCTGAAACATAGAGTTGTTACACAGTCCAGATGCTGAAACACAGAGCTGTTACACAGCTCGGAGTCGCAGATGCTGAAACACAGAGCTATTACACAGTCTAAGGTCACAGATGTTGAAACACAGAGCTGTTACACGGTCCGAAATCGCAGATGCTGAAACACAGAGTTGTTACACAGTCCAGAGCTACGGATGCTGAAACACAGAGGAGACCTCCAAAACCAACGATGCTGAAACACAAAGGAAGTCGTTACAGTTAACGGTCAACAAGCACCAACCGTCGCTCCTACATAAGAAAGCCGACACAGTCAAGAGTGCAATTCATGTGGCTGAAACAGCCTGTGAATTGTGATACTGAAATAACCTCGGTAGCTACGAGAAGAAGTTGTTACTCCAGTCGTAACAGCAATACCTCATCCAGCTCTTGTAATAGCATTTCTATTGCGTGAGACTAGGACATCCTGTTCTGGTTTAGAAAGAAGATATGACTAAAGATAGGACTCAGATACACATTGTAATTTTTGATATATCGTATCGAAGGGGTTCCCTCTTTAAATAAGGGGAAATCATCATTCGAGAGAGCCAAGTTTTATGTATTGAAAAGCTTTAGAGAGAGGGATGTACTTCATTTTCAGACTATAACATGATATTTTGATAGATGAATAAAAGACTGCTTTGAGTATCTTTCTCTAGCTTTCCTGTTCCAGGGGAATCTTGTGAGAAGGGAGGGCCCACCTTCTTCATAAGATTCACCCGTTAGTTTTAGAGTGTGTTAGTATAATTTCTGTTTTGATTAACTTTCATATGCTGAAACACTACTTTTAATGAATTCTGCTTTGTTGAAACACTACTGAACTCTGTCTTGTTAAGAACTTTGGTTTATTGAATGTTATATTCTTTTGTTAGCAATCTTGTGTGATGATTTTATGAGGCTAGCCAGAGACTGGGTTAAGGGTTCCTGCTCAGAAAGGAAGGGATCAGATTATCTTGTTCTCTGTAGATTTCAATTAATTCTGCAAGTGTGCTAGCCAGAGACTTGGTTAAGGGTTCCTGCTCATAAAGGAAGGGATTAGGTTATCTTGTTCTCTGTAGATTTCAATTAATTATGCAAGTGTGCTAGCCAGAGACTTGGTTAAGGGTTCCTGCTCAGAAAGGAAGGGATCAGATTACCTTGTTCTCTGTAGATTTCAATTATTTCTGCAAGAGTGCTAGCCAGAGACTTGGTTAAGGGTTCCTGCTCAGAAAGGAAGGGATCAGATTATCTTGTTCTCTGTAGATTTCAATTATTCCTGCAAGTTGTGCTAATCAGAAATAAGGCTAAAAGTTCCTGCTCAGAAAGGAAGGAATTAGATGGCCTTGTTCTCTGCTAGATAGAGTTAACTTTCTCTGCATTACTGTTTTCATGAAAGAGTGTTAATCAGAAGTAAAGTGTTGAAGTCTCTGCTTGAGAGTAAGGGTCATGTTCTCTGGTTACAGAGTAGTTGATCTTTCCTGTTGCAATTCTTATTTTAATGTAATCCAGGATTCCTTAGATTAATCCTTAAGATCCGCAATAGGTGGGTTGCTTTCCTGTAACTTAAGTCAGAACTTCAGTTCATATAAGGCAAGTGTGATTAATATAGTTTCTTTTATTACAACTTTAATTTGCTTTTGGAATTGAGCATATATAGTGCGTGGTTATCTTTGAAATAAACAGACTTTCCTGGGTTGACAATTTATGTATCACTCGATTGTTTGAATTAATTGAGCAATTATAGTGACCAACATTTTGGCGTCGTTGCCAGGGAAGGTAGCTATAGATTTCAAAATCACTTATGATTTTTTTTTAGATAAAAAGATTGCATGAAAGACCCCAAAGACACTAACCCTACAGGTGGCAAGGGAAAAGGAAAAAGAGGAAGAAAGACTTACATCGACGAGATCCTATCAAAGTCTGAATCTGCTACTCAACGACCAAACCTTCGAAAACAAAACTCCCAGCCTTCATTCCAAGCAGTTTTTGGAATAGGGAAAGAAGTTTGGAGCCCTGAGACAATCCAGAAGCCAGTAGGAGACATTGAGGACAGAGCAAGTGCAGCAAGGGAGCAGACAGAGGAAAACATGGATGAGTACAACGAAGAATTGCATCACGAAGAACAGGCAGGTCCTGAAGGAGAGGTAAAAGATGAAAATTCTTTCTCTACATTAGGATTTCCTATTGGCGATCTCCCTAGAGGAGCATCCCCCATGAAAAAAATTCCACTCTCAGCATTGCCTAATTTTCATGGTCTATCTTCAGAGGATCTTGATGAATTTTTGTTTGAGTTTGATATATTATGTAGGATTTATGATTACGTTTCTAATGCTCAAAAATTGAATTTATTTCCAGCAACACTAAAAGGGAATGCACTAAGATGGTTTATGAGTCTTGGAGGCCATGTAATCACAACATGGGACCAAATGAAGCAGAAATTTCTGAACAAATACTAGGACTACTGCCGGACGAGAGAAAAGAGGGAGGAGCTATTTAAGATGATGCAGAAAGAGGACGAGAATCTAGAAGACTTTGTGGAAAGGATACAATACAATCTACAAAGATCCAGTCATCCCAATGTAAGTAAGGATATTCTCAAAACTATTTTATTAAAAGGGGTAAGGGATGACTGTCTAGATATGCTGAACATGCTTGGAAAAGGGGACATATCCAAGGAATCATATGATGAAATTGTCAATTTATGCAAAAGATGTTCAAGGGGAGCTTCAAGAAACAGATTAAACAGCAAGGACACCACATTTTCTAGAGTCCAAAAATCAGCCAGCAGGGGAGCAACAAGAGCCGAGATAGGTAATCTACTTGAAGATTTTAAAACT
>SNQJ01S0251849.1:0-12782 GCA_010110895.2 Picea sitchensis | reverse complement strand
CGGTTTTTTACCGGTTTAGTCTGGTTTCAAATTTTTGGGGTTGACTTGTCCGATCCAATTTTTGGTTCTGATAACATTGATGGACACATTACCCCCATTAATGTCCCCTAGTAGTACAAATTTTCCCAAGAGTGACAACACTTGACTAGAAGATGATAATGACCACTAAGGTGAGACAAGGAAAAAAATATAACTTCAAAGCATCATGATTCATTATCCAAATCAACCCATGATCACCACTTTCATGCCTCGAGTATTAACATTATCACTTGATATGAAGTGTTAGAATGATGTACCTAATTATGTAAATGCACCATGTCATGTGAGTGAGTTGAGCTGAGCATGTAATGGAAGGCATTTGCAGGAAACTGTCTATGGAAAGTTCAAAATAACATCACTGGATCTGTTGTCTGAAATGTGGATCATGGAGAAAAATTCTCCTCTAGTTACCCATACAAAAGAGGGGGTAAAATTGCTCACCCTTTTGTAATCAATTCCTCTTAATAAAATCCCCATCAAATCTGGTTTTCCTGTTTGGGGTTTCCATGGCAAAAAAACTTTGTGTCTATTGCACATTTCAATTATGTTCTCTATTGTGTTTAATTATTGTGTTCTTCTTCAATGGTTGTGTGAATGAGGAATACTACTTAGTTTATTCAGTATGGTGTCATTTCTATTGTCACACCCATACCACAACACTATTAATGAATGCTTGAACGCTAGCTCTTTCTGTAAGTAAATGCTATAGGAAGTATATCAATTGGAGACCAAATTTTAGTGCTTTGTGTAATTATAAGGTACAACTAGCATAACCTTTGGTTGTGTGTAAACTCTACATACAAACTAGAGCTTCTTCTCACCCTCAATTCAAAGCACGGTGATAACACTTACATCTACTTATGTATATGCATATTACATTACATATTTAATATTTTGTGGTTTCCGATAGGTTGTGCATCTTGTTTATTCCTCGAGGATGTGATGGGTAGACAAAAGTGTTGGGAGTGCAGCGCTAGGTTTTTATATCTAATATACAAAGTTTGTATTTATTTGGTCCTAGTGACAAATATAGCATCCAAGTATTGGAAACCAAATCAAAATAGAGCACAAGAAACCTGAAGTCAACTTGTTGAATATTGCAAAAATATTACAATTTCGTAGTAAGCCTCTGTGTTGACGAAATGGATAGGCCATAGGCCTACTGTTTACACATCATTTCCACTTAAATGGATTCATATGTGGAGGCCTCTTCTTGTTAATGTTAAGAGTCGTGTCTATACATATGCATTGTTCTATCCATTAATGAAAATTATTTTTCATTTACCAAAAAAACACTGGAATTAGAGATGAATAAAAGGGGAAAAGATGAAGCTTCAACCTAGAAACTATGTGAAAGATTAGATACTTATTGAGAGTACATGGGACATTAAGGAACAACTTAGACCAAAAAAATTCTTTAAATCACCTCATTGCTAACATTAGAATTATAATTCTATTTTACAAAAGAGAAAAATGATTAATGTTCCTTATCAATTCCTCCCCAATCCCATTTGTAAAAGCATTGGTCCTCTAGTGTTTTCTGCCCCCTTCACTAGTTCAAGTGACATTTTTTTCTAATTAGCCGGTGTTTTAGTCGGAAAAAAATGGGGGAAGCAAACTTGCTTGAAGTGTTGAAGACATTTCTTCCAATGTAGATGATAAAAGCATTATTGTTGAAGAGAAAAAAGCTTATATCTATCTAAAAGAAAGTTAGTGAATTGAAATGAACTCGTGAAAGACAAAAATAGGAGTTGCATCAAACTAGTAACCATAATTTGAGAATTCAGATTTGATGACATTAGGAGGTGTTGTTTTCCATCAAGTCGTGGTCTAGTAGTTGAGATGGGGCATCGCCACGATAATGACCAAGGTTCAAACTTGGAAGGCATATGATCTTAATCATGTGTATTATCTCCAAGTTTGATGACCCCACAATGAAATGGGTTTTATCCCAATAATGTGGAGTTGGGGTTCATAGCTCCCTGTAGATCAAAATAAGTGTTTATCCTTACAAAAAAAACATTAGCAATCGTTGTCACGAAATTGCTAAAAGTGATCCCAAGGGGTTAGCTTTGCCAATGTTGTTGGGCATTTACCTACTTCTATGCCAATAGGTGCCCAATTCAAATCTCCCTAGGTTAAGCAAAATAGTCTATGCCAACAAGTTTACTAGGGATTCCATCCATAAATGTGGGGAAGCATCACTTGGGTTTCCCCACAAGGTTCTCCTTGGAATAAAAATAAATTGTTAGAAGTGACCACGTGGAAGAATAATCTAAAATATTGTGACATAGATAAATGAAGTTGAATTGTTGTGACTTCATAATATTTTATTTTTTTCTAAATGCATTTTGTATTAAGAGAGATATTTACAAAAGACAAAGTAAACTAAAAAGGGTATATACAATGATGAATCATGTCTTCTTCCTTAGCACTACTAGGACAAATATAAATTAGAATATGCAACTCTTTAGTGTCTCTAATCAACATATATCCTTTAGCAAGCAATTTCATACATACATCTTACCACCAAATAGAAAAAAAAGATTGAAACAAACTAGCTTCATTGGCAAAACTTGCATCTTAGTCTCCAAATAGTGAATATTGAAATGACTCATGCTACGCTATATTCTTGAGAAAGCGAAACACACTATGTAGCAGGAATCTCCAACAAGAGTTGCTCGCTAATGAACCTTCCCCTGAAACAAGGTTGAATGACGACCCTGGATAAACTCCCAACATTCCTTAGCAAACTTGCACTCCCAAATAATGTACTTAACCATATTAAGATGAACATAGACTAAGCAAAGCCCACTTGTGAGCCCACTTCTAGCTAAACGAGATTTTGTAGGAAGCCATTGATAAATAACCAATCATGCAAAGACCCTTAAATTGTAGCTACGATGGAAAGACCATACATCGTGCAATCTACAAATCCACCTTTCCCAAAATTCCATCCTGAACCCCACCACAAGGGGCCTGACATATCAATATTTAATTTGTAAAACTCCTCAAAAGGAATCAACCCAACAATATCTTTGATCACAAGTTTTTCAAAAGACAAGGCATGATGACAAGCCAATAATCTCTAGTCCTTTAAAGCCCTAGAATTAAGGTCCCAAAGTTCCCTCCATAAAAAATACCCTTCCTAATTAATTTGCAATCCTATACCATGGTAACTTAGCAATGAATTGATCCTAATGATTACAATCCTAAATAGAGTTCCAATCCAAGTACCATCATACATGGCTAACTGAGAAGTTAAACTTGATCAAAGGAGCAACAAATTTCAAGGCCTTCCAAATGCTCTTGCAAACGAAGGACCTAGAATTCTAGAATAATAAAGGGGATGAAAGGATATCACACAAGTCAAAAGAACCCCAAACTTTAAAGAAAACCTAAGCTAACTGGAACCTATGTGGAAATAAAATATGCCAAGGGAGAAACCCTCAAGACACCTCACCTCCCACTTGGAAACAAGAATGCCCCCTTGGAACACAAATTTGATAAGGCCAAGGCAACCCTTGTCCTTTTTCATAATATACACATCCAGAGACACCATGGAAATCCCTCTCTCCCCACCACATTTAGGCTATAAAAAAGGCCTAAGAAGTTGGTCCAATACGTTGAATTGGAATCTACTAGTGAGTCATCAAGAAACATTGTATATGTGAGAAACCGATAGAATCCTCGAAATCATAGTCAACTTTCTTGCCAAAGGGAGTGTTGACCACCTATTTCAACTAGGGGGTTAACTCCATGTGCCATGAAGCTATGTATTTGATGGTGCAACCAAGTTGAAGACTTACTGGTTCTACAAGGCAATTTTGCCCCCGACACTTCTTTTTGTAACTGGAATTTTCACTCCCCTGCGTGGGATAATAATGTAATGGGTCTTCATGGATCATCTTGTAGGTTAGTTTCCTAGGAATTTTTCATTAGGGAAGTCCTTTCATCGAGTGGTTTTTTTCCCCGGGTAATTAATTTGGCCTAACCAACCTTTTTAGTTACCCTTGAGTTTTTCACTCCTACAATAATCCTCCAAAGTGGTGAAAGGCGTTCTAATGATCGAGCCCTATGGGTGACTAGGGTCTAGGAATATTGTAAATTACCATGCTATACATCTTCTAGAGTCTTGCGGATTTTAGTCGAGTTTAAGTAGTTTTTTTAATTTTTTAAAATTACCTAGTTAATGGTAATTTTAATTATTTTTTATGTAAAAATGTAAAAATTTGGTCTTTGGGATTTTTGATAGGGGTATGAATACTCAAAAGAAATGGAATGAGACCCCCCTACACCCTTGGACCAAGTTTCAACTCAATTGGACAAGTTTTTCTAGGTCATTGTCCATGAGGAGTCCAAGTCAGTCTAGAGTCAACAATTTAATTGCTTAATTGACAAAGTCAAAATGTCATTTTTTTGTAAAAATGAAGCAAAAAGGTTAGAGAAAGAGTGGGAGATGATTCTAAAACCCTTTCCTAAGTTAGAGAAACATTTTTCCTAACTTAAACACCCCCTCACCTAGCCACCACTTCATACAACCCTTGTTCCTAAGAAAAGTGTGCCCCCCTTGAGGAGAAAGTCAAGCAAAGTAAAAAATTAAAGTGAGAAACCTTCTTTCTCCCTAATTTCACCCTCCTAAGTCTAATTTTCTGTTGGAATTTGTCAAAAAGGTGTTACTTCACCCCCTCACTCATCTACCAAAACCCTAACACTACCAAAACCCTAAAAGTGCACCCTCCTTGAGGTGCTCAATGATTCTTGATTGAATGACACTTGGAGAGAATACAAGAGGGGTCACTCTTGGTTCCCAAGTATAAAATAAAGCATCCCCTCCCTCATTAGACACATCTATTGTCAGTATTGTTACTATGCCAAAATCTCTCCTCTCCCACTCTTCTCTCTTTCTCTCTTTTGTTTTTTCTCTTCTCTCAAGCTTGTGGCAAGTATTTGCTCAAGCTTGCTATTGAATAAATGAAATATTTGGAGGATCCATGGTGTTTAGAGTCTTCTTGGTGCCATATAGCAACATATGAGGTGATTTTTTTCTTGTTATTTGTCTTGTGCATGCTTAGCTTATAGATCTAGAGTAGGAATTCCAAGCAAAGTATTTTTCTTGGATAAATTTGTGGTAGTATTATTATAGATCTAGTGAGTTCTTTTATTTGGGTATTTGAAAGTATTTTGGTTTGCCTCTTAGATCTACTCATATCCTATTGGTTTATGTAGCTTTGTATTCAATATTTGCAGGATCACCTAAGGGTTTCAAGTGAATATTTCAGATCTGGAAATCTTCCTTTTCACCCACTTTCAACCTCTAATAATTTATGTTTCATATTTCTGTACATTTCCATTTCATTTTTGGCACTTTAACAAGTTTGGATAGGTCATACAAAACTATTCTACTTGCTGAAATTTACACAAATTTTTTTTGGTTATTGCTAATAGAAATTTCCCAAGTTTTTGGTGTTTTTTGTAGCTTTTCCAACAAGTTTTGCTTGCCGATTTGTTGTAGGTCTGCACCAAAAGAGGAGGATCTACAGCCCATAGGGGGCCCAAAACGTCCAAAATAAGTCTCCTAAGTTGGGGTAATATCTTCCCAACTCTTTCTCCTTCTTCTTCTATTGTAAGAAATCCCCAAGAGAGTCTCTAGGGCTTGCACTTCTCTTAAAAAGTAATTTTCTGCGTTTTTACTTTTCATTTGCCTACACCTAGCAAAGAGGATTGAATTTTCCACCCATGATATATCGTAAGGCTAGTTTAGTTTGGTAGATAGTTGATGGTTCATGCTTCTAATTTCTCTTTCAAGTTCATGTGATATTTTTATGTTTTAGAAGCTGTCAATTTCATTTACCATCTTGCTTAAGCTCATGGAGGCATAATCTATCTACTTGTACATTGCTTTCAAGCATTTCTCATTTCTTTTCTTCGAGCACTTGCAATCTACTTTATTTCAAACACTTGACTCAAGTAATCTTAAGTTGTATAATAAATTTATCATAGACCTTGGGAGATCAATATTTTGGTTTAATTAGATCACCCTTAACTGTTACAACTTTCACCATCAAACAAGTAACTTGTGGAGGCGGCTTGGGGTGATAGATCATGGATGATATCACAACACTAGGTGTCCCCCTTGTTGAGCACCCTTGTTTCCTAGATTGACCCGTGGATCTAGGGTAAGGCCTTGTTTTCCTTGCTTCTTGAGCACCCAACAATCCTTTTGGCCAAAGCAATGAGAGTTTTGGGGTAGTCACTTAGTCTCGACTCTACAACTTCACCTAATCAATCTAATTCCTAAAATATACCTACACAACCTATGGTTTAACTTCACATTTCATTTTAAGTGGTTCATGCTCTTTACTTTATGCAAATACTTTCATTTCAAGTAGCTTTCAAGCAATTTTACTAAGCATTGTCGGTGCATTGATCTGTTGAGCTTAGGAGTTGCACACTTTTGCCTGTGGAGGCCACTTTTCAAGCTTTATATTTCTCCTTTTAAGTTGTTCACTTAGCCCATGGAGGCTTTCTTTCATGGTCTTGTCTCCTCTTAAAGTTGCGCATTTGGTCCATTGAGCACCCTCTTGAAGTTGCTCACCTTTCCCATGGCACTTCAAGTTTGGGGTGTGGATTGAGTTGTGTTTGTTGTGGATGCAATTTGATCTGTCTCCTTTAATTCCTGCAAATCAAATTTGAGTTAGTCCAATTATTGCTCTACTGGAAGTTGGATCTAACAAGTGCTTGCTTGTTTCATTTGTTAATAGTTGTACATTGTTGTAGCATCTAATTCTTTGTACTCTTTATTGTGTTGATAGTTGTTTCACTTCCTTGTATCCAATTTAATTGTAAAGTTTTGTAAAGTTATTCTTTCTAATCTTTGTGTAGTTTAGCTAACCCCATTTACCCAACCTTAGGCACTAGTCTTAGTTTTCCTAGGGAAAGGTTTTCCTTTGCATTGAAAGTTTTTCATTTGCATTGTTTGCCTCTCATATAGGTTAGTTTCCCCAAACCTTTAACAAGTTAAAATTAACTCCTAGAACCAATCTAATAACTCACATAGTAACTAGGGTCTACCCCCGTTGGCTTCCCTAGGAGTAATCCTAGATGAAAGAAGTTCAATTCGAGGTGGCAGTGGGCTTGAACTTAGGCATTGTGCCTCCAAGGACACTCTAAGTGGATTGAGACTTAGTCCACGTTTGCAAGTGTGTATTAGGATGACAACATGAAGATCTTTGAATTTCCAAGTGTGTAGCTTTCTCTACAACTTCTCAAGGCACCAATCCCACATGACCACAACTAAGAGACCAATACCAAACATGATCCCAAGCTAATGTGCAATCACCTCCAGTAAAATATAATTCCACATGTGGGGAATCCAAGCTAGAGAATCATCAACCCAAACAAGCCAAAAATCAATCTTCCACTCACTAACCACTACTCCAGAAGCAATGAAAAATAAATCCGAACAACCCTGAGTAGCCTCAATCATCTCCTAATCCATCCAAACTGATAAAAAAAATCATCATCAAAATGATTGTTTACAATCTCTGAGCCATTGATAAGAGAGATGTCTCAAATACTTCTTTGTGAATTATCCATCTCTAATGAATAACACAAAACATTATCAACTAAAACATACAAATAGGAGGCAACTGGAAAACTCTACCTGAATGAACGATTAAGAAAGATGCAATCTCTAAGTGCATTATTCACAAAAAGAAAGGCTAAAGCATTGGAAAAAAGTGTGTTCACAATGTAAATACATTTGGAGCCAAATCCATGACACTGCAACATTGTCAGAATGAAGGAATAGTCAATTCTATCATAGGATTTATCAAAACCAATTTTAAGGAATAAAGAATGGTGGATGCAAAAAACTAATAAAAAAAATCATTAGCAAAATGATTGTTTACCATATCTAAGCCATCAAGAAGAGAGATGCCTCAAATTATTCTTTGTGACTTATCCATCTCCAGCAAATAACCCAAAGCATTATCAACTAAAACATACAAATAGGAGGCAAGTGGAAAACTCTACCTAAATGAATGATGAAGCAGGATGTGATCTCTAAGTGCATTGCTCACAAAAACGAAGGCTAAAGCATTGGAAAAAAGGGTGTTCACCATGGTAATACATTTGGAGCCAAATCCATGACACTGCAACATTGTCATAATGAAGGAATAATCAATTCTATAATAAGCTTTATCAAAACCAATTTTAAGGAATAAAGAATGGTGGATGCATAAATCACTTTGTCTAAAATAAATCTGCCCAACACAAACCATGCATGCTTCTCTCTGACAATTGTCAAAGCAACCCTATAGATTTACAAAGCCACCACCTCTGCCAAAATATTATAAGAGACATTGAGAAGAGTGATGGCCCTCTAACCCCCAATTGAATCTCTAGCTACATTCTTCATAATTAACTTGATTCATCCTTGGTTAAGGGATGCTAACAAGGTGCATGAGGAGAATGTCTCATTGGCCATGAAACATAGATCATCACCAATGATATCCCACATTGTTTTGAAAAATTCTCATTATAGTCCATTGAAACCAATGGAATTACCATTCTTCATATCCATGAGGGTCAGAAAAATTCCATCCTCAGTAATGTCACCATCTAGCCTATCCCTATCAACAAGGAATTTTTTTTTTAAGGAATGACCTCACAACACACCCACCTATCATTAATGACTTTGTCAAAGAGAAGATATGGGGGGGGGAATATTCTAGAAATGCAACCCAAACATATCATTAATATTCAAGAAGTCATCTTCTAATGAACCATCAACCCTGCATAATCCAAGTACCTATTCAGAAGAATCTTGAAAGTATTCCTCTCACTTTGATGCTTCAAGTAGTCAAAGTAAAATTTGTATCCCATATTACCATCATCAATCCACCAAATCCAAGCATGGAATCTATCCCCCCTAGCAATACAATCCTCATGGATGACCAACTCCAGATGAGCGACCTCCTCCTATAGTGCAATATTGTGTAGATGTTTCTCCAAAAACACAAGAACCTCCTTTAGCTACCTTCTTGCCTCCTTCAACTCTCTTCTTATTTTCTGAGCAATCAACCTTCCCCATACTCTCATGAACTTGACAGACCCAATACCTCCCAAATTCTCACTTGGTGCAAAAGTCCAAATCACAAGTGTGAGACCCCAAGGGAAACTTAGGCAAGCTACCTATTGTCACCTCATTAGCCTCTCCTTTCTCACTTTAGACTAAGTGGAATATATCTTAGGGGGGCTTCCCTATGGTTGACTAATCTCAATGTGTATAGTATGGAGTGGGAGCAAGAGAGAGCTTAGCAACATAAAACAAAAAGAGAAAATGTTTTGGAATTTTTTTATATTTTAGAGTGATGAATGAAAGGGAAGATCAATGCCTTATGTTCTTGGGTTATGGGGTCATATATGCAACTTTAGAGGGAATTTATAAAGAATATTAGGGAGGAAAAGGTATCCAATGTGACATGCACAAGAACAACCCCAATTTATTCACAAGTTTAATGGTGGAGAGGGTCTATATAAGATCCACTACTCAAAGCAATCAAATGGGTTCCCCCTACCAAACATTATCTACAAAGGCATTGGCATGTCTATGGAGAACGTTGATAATCATCTCTAGGATCATTGTTTGCAATGTGGATCATGGAGAATGATCTCATCTATTTACCCATAGGTGAGAGAGGGTAACATCTGGCTCCAACATGGGGACATGTTCTCTGTAGAGTGCATGAGAACCTCAACATCTCTGGTACTTCAATACCTACAACCTGCATCACTCTAACAAAACATTTCCTGCTACATTCTAACATAAAACCATTAGTGAAAAATGGGTAGGGGGATGTGATCCACTCTAGTATATGGAAAGGTGAAAACATAATGCAGAAATTAAATCTTTTCATTTTCATCAATATATAATTTTTTGTATAGCATGTATAATATTAAGCTAACATGAATGCATCAATAAATCAATTAGTGACATAAAATAAAATAAAATAAAATATAATCAAATCCAAACACACACCATGACCTAATACTATCCTACTCTACTCTAAATCTAAGAAGTCAAGTTCCTTCTACATAATAGGTTTTGAGAAGGGATACATTAACGGGTAATGGCAGTCTCCTTCTCTCAAGAGTAGACAAGTAAAAGGAACCAACTCTAGACTTCTTCTCAATCTTGTAAGGGCCATACCATAAACAATCAAACTCCTTGCACATGTTTTTCTTTCCCTTTCTCTTATCCCACATAAACACCAAACTTCCTTGTTGAAAATCTTCCCTCTTTTCCTTAGGATTAATTACTTCATTATTATCTCGTGTATTCCTTTATAAAGCAGGGGGATATGACTTAATCAAGGCAATTATTTTTTGATCACCATTACAAAAAAGTAGGGTTCCTTCATTACCTTGATTCAAAATTGTAAGAGACCATGGATCTTTTCCCTCATACCTCATGAGTTTTTCTTTGTAATCTTCTCTTTTTGGTGATACTATGTCATCAGTACTATCTTCTTGTGTAAAGGGAAAGATGGCCAATTCTTGAGAAGGATTGAGATCAAGATGAGAACCTATTAATCCTTTACAAGCCTCACAAGGTTTGTCACAATGGTCTTTCCTATGTAATCTTGCACATAGCTCTTTTCCTTCAAATTCATTCTCACTCCAATCATCTCTATTTATAGGATCATCCACATGGTTTCTAGTCACAGGATGGTTATATAAAGTAACATAGCTCCCATCTCCAATTAGGATTGTTGCATAGGATAAATCCATTTGGATACTACCACCCAAAGTTTCATCCCATTTCCTGGGCATTAGCATTCCCCAAGCATCAGGCACATCAATGACTATAACATCCATTGAAATGGAAACCTAAGGATAAATAGCAAGTCATACCCTAAGGTCTTTAATCACACCACATACCTTGATAGATTTGGAATCAATTCGACAAACATGTCTATAAGGTCTTCTGATCTTCAAACCCAGTTGATTCATGACCTTTAAAGACATCACATTGGTAGAAGCCCTAGAATCAAGCATACAATTGTGAAGTAATAGATCATTTACTACCAAAGAGATGAAACAAGGTGTGTGTTCCTCCTTACTTCGATCATAATGCATGGATTTTAATAGTACATGAGGATCCTCGGACTCATCTTGGATACTTAAGAATCTCTTCACCTTATCCCTTAAAGAAGGAATATTCATTATCTCAATAAGAGGGACATATACATTAACCTTTTCCAAGACACTAATCATATCAATATTCAACTCTATATCATCATTCCTGAGGCAGGTTGGTTGAGGAGTGTTTAGGGGATCTTATCTGAGGAATTTTCGGATCACTAAGAGAGGTATCATGTGATTTCTTTCTTCTAGAATAAGTCAAGTACTCTTTTTTCCTAAGTGTTTCCTTATATTCCTCATCCATTTGGTTTAAGATTTCCAACCTAGCTTTCCTAGTAGCCTCACACCTGCTTTGCTCAAGTTGTTCCAAAGTAACATTGTAGTACTCTTGGGATGATATGGTGTAAATGTGATCCAATGTATTGATAAAATTCATGTGTTTATAATTATTTGGGTCCTCATCATTACCATTTTATGAAGCTTAGGACATTTATACTCCCAATGAGAAGCGCCACAAAGAAAACAAAAAAGGCCATCTTCTTGATTAATCACATTAGTAGGTGCTAGGGTGTTAGGGACTCTTTTCTCATTAGGAGGTCTGGGCTTCCATCCTGAGTTTCCTTATTGTTGTCAATTACCATTGTATTGAGATCTAGGAAGAACATTTTGTTGTTGAGCTCTCTCTAGGTTGGTCACTTTGTTCATAATGAGACTCTGATTCTGCAAGGATTCCGTTGTAGTTTTCTTAAGTCTTTGGTCTAAGAGTTTCATAGAATCTTGGGTAGGTTCAACATTATTCATAGTCCTAGGCTTGGTTTCATCCTTAGCACGAGGGACATGAAAAGGTTGTACCTTAGAAGCAAAGAGTTTCTCTTCAATCTTAGCAATTGGCTCTTTTGCTTCTACAAGGGTCTTTGGGGACTTGTCCTTAAGCATGAATATGAATTTACCCTCAAAGTCATTTTTATATTGGAGAAGGATGACATCGTCCTTTGGGATAACTCCATAATGGATTTTCTTAAGTAAATTCTCATATCCTGTATCAAATTCTTTTACCGATCCATTTTCCTTCTTCTTCATTTCATTAAATTGCACTAACAACATTCTACCATCCTTCTTTGTGCCCCATCTTTTCATAAATGTATCATGAGACGTTTGCCAAGTCTTGATACTCTTATCAGGAAACTTATTATACCATTTTCTTGCATTTTCAACTAGAGAAGAAACAAAGAGTTTCATGGCTACATCTTCATCATCATTATTAAGTGGATTATTTTGAAAACATGCATAAAAGGTATTTATATGCTCTTTAGTAGTGATGACATTATCAGTAGGAAATTTAGGCAACCATTTATCAAACTTATTAGGCATAGCCTGAGGCTATCCTTGGATCTCGGACATATCTAAAGTCTTGAAGGCAATGGTAACCCATGGTTGTAAAGCCATTGGAGATAAATGAATTTTTTTACCAAATAAAGAATTTATTACAGGAGAATTATGAGGAGGTCTCCTTTTGTAGACCTTGGTAGGATTAGAAAATATTCTATTAGGTCTTTGATCAATGCTTTCAACACTTGGGTTCTGTGGAGTTG